>CAODLS013028073.1:0-10860 GCA_948243855.1 Flueggea neowawraea
CTTAATTTAATTACCCAATATACCTCAAAAATCATATTAACACCAAAAAATATTATTTCAAATTTTTACCCAAATTTATTAAAAATAATTATTCCCAAAACTAATTATCCACCCATAATTATTCAAATTAATTACTCCAAATATAATTATCCCAAAATAATTATAAAAATTATTCGGGGTATTACATCTTGATGGTGGCTCTTCATGGGAAATTTCTCACGAGCGGTGGGATTTTTGATTTTTGCAAAGGCTTACAGACCAGGAGGCAAACACATTTGAGGAAGAATCTCCTTGAACCTGGCCATCATTTCTTTGATCATTCTTCTGTTCTCCTCGTTTTTGTGCTTCAATGCCTCGTATTCGCTAAGAGTGTCATGACCCGTTTTCGGACCATGACCGGTGTACGAGGCGAATCGTCTAAGGGAGCCCAGCCCATCTCGCACAAGCCTCAGAGAACAAAAACATATTACTACCCAAACCGTTTATTAAATATTCAAATAAACAAAATGGAAAAATGTTCATTTTTGTAATTAAAATGAAATATATTTATACAAAACAAAATAAATGTGATAGTATTTTGAAATAAATTTGCTTATCAAAATAATAAAATACAACCACAACCCACATGTACCCGGTGTAGAGCTCTAATAGAAAACAAAAGGAGCCCAAACTAAAAGGGCACTCACTATCAAATAGAATGTCTCACTAGGACCAAGACGTCGAACGATAGTCGAATACCAAAATGGAACCTGAGAAATAAGATACAGAAAAGCAAACAAGAACAGAAAGAAAGGGGTAAGAATCCATAGTAAGGAAACGACACTCCAGAACGGCTCCAAGCCTCAAAAAAACTATTTTAAAAATATTTCAAAAATACCACATACAAATATAAGTATATACATACGTATACACGCCAATACATAATATTAGTTTCGAAATTCATTTTCCAAAAAAGTTCGCAACCAAAACAAACAGCAGGTAGAAACATACAGAGTATATATAACGTATATCAAAAACAGACAAAATATGTATATAATATACCAAAAACAGATATGGAACCAGAAACAGACATAATGTATGTATAAGTGGGCTCCACCATTAACCAGAAACAGAGTACATGCGTCTGGCTGGACACACAACTACCATTAACCCTGGTAACTGGGCATTGACTGCTCGATGGTACCAAAGGCTACGTTTCACCCTACGTAGCACAGTGTCCCATACTGAAATATTTATATATATTTACCATATATATATCAGGCGTACACGCAAAATAAAAATCATTTTACAGAAAATATTTATAAACCATATATAAATATTTTAAATTTCAGAAACATAAATCTTAGAATAATAATCACATAATCCAGATTATTAATTAACCAACCATTAATTATTCCATTTTTTAGAAACACGTCAGACGTAAACAAAAACATATAATTTAGAAGACACAACCTATGTATCTGAAGCTGTCATTTAACTCACCTGGACACCGAGCCAATAATCTAAATCTCTGACCAGGACAAATGTCACAAAGCAGAGTGAACAAACGACTGATGTCGATGGATGGCTAACCACCTCATATATCAAACTGAACTGAAACAAAATTTTATTACCAAAGGGTCAGACACGGTAATTGTGGCGATGCAGAATATGTGATATGCAAATGCTAATATAGAAACCAACCTCAGACGTCGACCGAAAACCCATCTCTATTGAATATTGAACTTATCTCTTCAAAATTGATCATCGATGTAAAATTACATATTGGTCCCTGACCGATGTAAAATTACACTTTAGTCCTCAAACTTTTCAAAATTTCAAAATATTCATCAAAGTATTCTAAAATTACCAACTAGTCCTCTAAGTAGTCAAATTTCTCAAATTAATCCTCTAATTTTTAGAAATTGCAAATCAATCCCTAAAATGTTAAATATCAAATTTGGTCCTCAATATACTCATAATTATGTAAAATTATAGTTTTGGTCCTTTCGACAAAAAACTACACCAAAACGTCCCAAATCTCAAACCGATTGAAATCCAACGTTTTCAACCATCCCAGTCAACTTAATACAGTCCCTAGAACCTAAATCTATCATCCTTTTTATCCAAAAAACAGTAAAACACCTAAATCCATCCTAAAAAATTCGGACCAAATAAACCTATTATCAAAAATCATCAATTTCTCATTTTCCAAGCTAAATCCATGTTCTTCCATGCTCCTCATACTTAGATCTAACAAAAACAACTCCAAATCAAGCCACAAATTCACACAAAACCGAACCCTAGCTCCATTCATACTCATTTTCGTTCTTCATGCCTCATAGCAACATAAATGTGCAAAAATGGAAGAAAATCAAGTTAGAGTGTTGTTCTTACCTCAAGAAGTGTTGTAGATCCAAGGAAAAGCAAAGAGAGACAATGGGTGACAAAGAGAGAGAGAGTTTTGGGAGTGAAAATGGTAGAGAACAACGAAGAGGGTAGAGTTTTGGGGTTTTAAAGACACAACAGACAAGACACGTGCATCCCTCACAAGACACGGGCAAAGCAATTAAGACACGGACACAAATGTGTGTCCGTGTGTTGAGCCAACCAAAAGACATGGTCTGATGATTAAATACACGGGCAAAATTGTTTTGGGTGTGTCTCATGTCATTGACTCTAGAAACGCAACTTTTTGAGGTCGAAAACTCCTCGTTCGATTGTACAAAGGCCAAACACGATCAACGAACCTTAAATCAACTTAAAACCATGATTATTCATAATCAAAAACATGAATCTAATGTCTTGAATCAAGAAATCAAGAATGAATGCAAACCAAACCACGATCGAAGCACAAGCGAAACACATGTGAAACATACGAGATGTTACAGAGAGGGAATGTAGGGTTGGTTGTCCCGGATGCTCTGGTACCACCTTCAAATCTCGCACCTTCATGGACTCTATCACCTTCATGGACTCCATGGGTTTCTTGGAGGTTCACAACACTACCTTGGCCTTCCTCCTCATGCTGGCCTCCCATATGAGATCTTGTTTGCACTACCATTCTTTCTTTTATCTTTGGGTTGATGTAGAAGGTTTTTTTAGAGAACACAGCTTCTTGCTCGGTTCCCACATACGGTGTCAATTGTTGTTGCCTGAAACAACAATGAAGTCGAACAATCTTCTTGTCTTCACGTGTGTCCTGCAAAACAAGGAATGTCAGGAGATCGAGGGTTGTACCCCCGATGCGACTCCAACGCTCAAGTCAGATTATTATTTCTGAAAGAGTTTTGACAGAGTTTTAGCAAGTTGTAGGCTATGTCAAGCATACCTTATTCTGAAGCAGAGGGGGCTATTTATAGAGTGAGTGATGAAGTCAGATGAGGCGGGGAAGAACTTCCCTTTGAATTTCAAATGTCAAGATATCAATCTCCAACTCTTCATCATCTAATCTTTCTGTTAAAAGACAGATAAATGTGTTTGAAATATTCTTCTAGAATATGGGTCTTCTTCTATAGACTTGACCTTTGAATGTGGGCTTGCATGGGCTTTCGGTGCATTGGGCCTGGAGGGTCTTGTTGGGCTTAATGGGTCTCGACCCATGAAACATCAAATATAAATGAAAATATTTAAATAAAAATATGTGTTAGAATCAAAATAAAACAATTATATATTAAATTTACCATTATTGTTAAGAAAACATCAACACTTGCTCCAACTATTAACCAAACATTGTGAGACTTTCTTTCATAATTTATATAACCATTTATACATTAGCATATAATGATTAAAATTAACAAAAAATAATTTAAAAAAAATAGTATCAATTGTATATTGTCAATAAACTAACTTTATTTCAAAAAAACCTAAATTAAATTTAATATATTTGATAAAACACTTAGATTTAATAAAATTGAAATTACTTAAATTGTTCTAACTGAAAATAATAACATTTACAATTAATTAAATTAAATATGTATCTAGATTAAAAAAATAAAAAATTAAGCTTGATTGTAAAAAAAATTATCTTGGCTTAGTCCATCTTGTACCCTTGAAATTTTTTGGCATATCTTATTGATTCTTCAACTTTCTTTATTACATTTTTAAGCCCCTCAACTTCCACAATTAATATCTCAATAACTAATTTAAAACATGTTACTAACAAATTCCATGTTAGAAAAACAAAAATATGAATAATTGTCATTTTGATCTTTTGTGTAAAATTTTTTGGATCTTTTTTTACAATAATTTTCCAGATATTGAGGGCTTACAATATGCTCAAAAACTTAAGTGGTTTAATTAATATGACGTGTGAAGAAAATTGGTCAAAAGATGTATTAAGCCAATTATCATTTATTACATAATCAATAAAATTTTATATTGCAAAAAATTAATTATTTAAATATATCAATAAAAAAAAAATTGATATTCTATAAACCAAAACCATACATTCATCTTTAATTGAATGCTTACAATTTTAGTAACCAAAATTCACTTTAATGTGATAATCAATTTGATTATGAATTTATTAGTTCATAATACCCATTTTGAAAATTGCTTTTCTTTGTGCAATTAATTTTCATAACATTTGGCACATCAAAATTAAAAAGAAAAAGTTCAATATATAGGGTCCAAGAAAAAACCATAGTTATAACATAGAAAATAACATAAAGATTTTTTTTAAAATATGTATTGCTATGGTGAATATTAAATAATATGTTTATATATAGTATTTGTTATAATGGGAAAGTATATGAGATTTTTGTATACTAAAGAATACTTATTTTGAATTGTAATTTTTTATTTTTCATAATTGTTTTTCAGCTAATCTTAAATTTTGCTCCCTACTTTTTGCAGAATTGCGGGGCCTCTGCACGGCCTTAGAAAATCTTGAAACAATTAACATAGTTGTTGTATTTGTTTGAGATAAATTGAATTACTAAATTATAGAAGTATTATATTTTGGTATATTATGGTATATTTTGTAGATTGAGGTAGATTTAATTATTCTAAAATTTCCAAATTTTCTCCAATAAAGATATTTTTATTTTTAAATGAAAATAGTTAATTCAAGTCTCACACCACTAATTTATTTCTTTTCTATTAAATTATCATTACTGTTGAAATTGAATTGTGGCATATTATAACTTATCAATTTATTACTACTATGGATTATGAATCAAGAATTGATGCCGCCTTTTTAATTAAATTAAAAAAATATTCCTTTCATCTTAATATTATATACACACTTTTTTATTTTGAGATTTTTAAAATATAGGCACATTTTTTTAATTCCACTAATTATTTTTAAAGTTATAGTATTACCCTTAACTAATTTCAATTGTTGAGTTTGAAGATATTAATTGATAGGTATTTTTCTTAGAAAACTATAACGGAATAAGTGAAAAAATATAAAATTAAATGAATATAACTACTACAACGACAATGTCTATAAAATTGGGATATAATAAGTAGAAATAAGATAATTGTCTAAAATAATAAGAATACTTTTGAAAAGGTGTAGAATTTTTTTTCTTTTTGTCTTTAGCAAATATGCAAACCAATATGTCATTTAAATAAACATGTATGAATAGCGCAATATGTTTTTTTAATAATGTAATACATGGGCGGAGCTATATAGGGAGTCCCTGCTTGTCCAGCCCTTGAAGTTTGGTATATTCTTTATTTAAGTCCTTGTAATTTTGAATTAGTTAAATTAGTGCCTGTAACTTAATTTCATTAATTGAAGTAAATGAAATTGAAACCTCAATATACCAAATTTAATGAAATTAAATTCTTTATGTTAACACTAACAAATTTTAAATTAATTTATGTCTAGAATCTATTACTTCTAGTGTTTCAGAACCAAATTTTTGCTATATATTCATCATCAACACTTGCTTAATACAAATGTTGGATCTGCCACTAATTTGATCTATAGAAGTATAAAACATATTTGTCATGAGTTTATTTCTAAGTGAATTAGCATACCGTTGTTGTCGAAATCGTGAAGCTTAGACTCTCAAATTTGTCAAATTTAGTGGACAAATGAACTTATAACTTTCGCAACAATATGCTTGAACATCGAATTGGATGATTATTTGATCTAGATATGAATTGATAGGGACTTTGTGATTAAGGATGATTGTCCAATCATGCATCTAATGCACTTGATGTGTGTTTAGTGCATGTTATGGTCAGGACTCCATTCATTGGAGTCCCACCATATGTCCCCGTAATTTTTATTAATTTATAAAATAATTTTTATTATTGGAAAAATAAAAAATCTATGTTTTAAATATTTATTTGGGTGATTTATGAAAATTTTGAAGTGATTAGAGTAATTAATTAAGTGAAAATTGGTTAAAATCAAAAATAAAATCGAAAATAGAAGGAAGAAGGTGTGACCTGTAATTTGAGTGTAACTGGAATGCTATAAGTCGTTTGGCGTGGAAGGGCTATCGTTCGCGCGTTGCTTCTGTTGTCTGTGTCATTGTGCAACTAAGCAGCCAAAAAACGACACGCCGTTTTGGAACGGTGAAGCTTGGTACATGTCATCTGGAAGAAAAGAAGTTGTCGTCCGAGCTGGATCCCTGTCGTTCGCGTGTTGATGAATTGAGTCCGAAGGAAACGATGCGTCGTCTGGTCTTCATCGCCACGGTCATTCGTCACCTCCGCATGTCGTCCGTCTCGAGCACAGTTGGTTTCCTTCCAAATCGGTGTCGTTTCAGCGTGAGCCACCAAAGTCAACAGATCCATACCTAGCCAACAACCCTGCTTTTTGCCAGACTTTGGACACGATTTTCTCCGCCCATACTTAACCTTTTTCTTTCATTTTTTTTGCATTCTTCTCTCCTGCATATCCTATCCAGTAATTCTTATATTTTATCTCCATTTCCTTTGTATTCCTCACTGAATCAAGGTAAGAAAACCCCATCTCTCCTCAGTCCATTTTTGCCTTCATTTTTTTCAGATTTAGTTTCTGTTAAATGATTTCTTTCATGGTCGTCGTAGTTTGGTTGGATTGAATTCTGGGCATGTTTTTGAGTTTCTCTTGGTTAGATGTTGATGAAATAATAGGAAGGAAACATAGAAATGGATGGTGTTTGTTGGTGTTGTATTTTTTGGTGTTGTGTTTTTTGGTGAAATGAGGATATTTGTGGACTGTTTTGGGTTGTTGTCAATTTCTAGAAATGCAGGGGATGATTTTCACGTTCTTGTTTTGTTGGAGGACATAAGGATGATTTTTTGATTTGAGAAAAATGGAGGAACAATCACGATTTAGTCTTGAGGGACCATTTGGTGTAGTTTTACGTAAGAAGACCAAAACTGATATTTTCCAAATTCTGGAAATTTTTGTAGGGACGGACTTGATATTTTACAAATTGGGTCAAATTTATAATTTTGAAAAGCAAAAAGCTTTTTTTTTTTAATTATAAGAAGGTTGAAAATAAATTGTAATTTTAGCAAAGTTGAGGATTTAAAAATAAATTTTAAATACTTTGAGGACCAAATAATAAATCCTAAATATTTTAGGGACTAAGTGATAATTTTCCAATTCCGGGGACCAATACAAAATTTGAGGAACTCAACTGGAATTTCGTGTAGATTCCACTTTTCGAGGTTTCAGAGTTAGATCTTCGACCAAAATAGAATTTTTTATCGTAGATCGAGTGTCTGCATTTGCATTTACATATCATGCATTCAATATTGTTATAGTACTACAGTTTGACAATTGTCTTACATTAATTGTTTTAGCTTCATATACTGATCAGCGAGGTTAGCTGATCACCAGTGATACGTGATTGGACCATTCAGCTTGGATTACCAAGTGAGTGAAATGGCATCTTCAGACACATAGACTGTCTCTCTTAAACCTATATTATTTTTGTTGTGTCAGAGCATTTGTATGTAATCTGAAATAAATAAAGGATAGGAAATAATAAAAATTTGACTTACGTGAAACCTCTATTGTGGAAATTAAATTTTGTTTGGAAATTTTGATGGTTTTTGAAAATAAATATTATGTTTTAATATTTATTTTAATTTCGGTAACAAACATTTTATTATGGATTTCAAGGTATATGTTGTGGAAATTATTCTTTCGGAAATTTAAGAATATCTTTCGAGACAAATGATTTGTTCTGAAATAAATATATTTTCTTCGACAAGTATTCTGTTCTGAAGTAAATAAAAGGATTTTATATAGTAAACATTCTGTCTGAAAATGTTTTTATTTTGGTATAAATACTCTATTCAGTAATTTGAATATTTTTTAATAAATAATTCAACATGTTTTAGAAAAATGTTCGATATGGGGCACCTTTTGTTACAGGGTCAAACGTAACATTTGGTGTACCGATGCAAAGACTTAGCTATCAGGGTTGATGCAAGCATGCAGTTACCAAGGTAGATGGTAACCGTGTGTAGCGCAACACACGTGACTATTCTCTAGTGGCAGGAGTCCACACTTCATATTTTATAGTGGTGGTGGTCCACATATGAGTTATTCAGTGGTTATGGTTCATGTATAACTTTTGTCTGACAGGTTCTGGTCCCATATCAAGTTTTTGTTGATATTCGGTGCAACGTTTTTGAATAAACTGTTATTATTACTTTCAGGTCTACATGGAAACTTTTGACATTTGAAAGTTTGATAAGCTAAAAGGGTTTTTGATTTCTATTCCTAAACTTTCGATAAATCTGAAAACGAGTTTTTGAACTTTGATGTTGGAACTTTTGACTAACCAAAGATTCTTTTAGAATTACCTTACGGTTCACAGTACTAATTTTCATAAAGGCCGAAATGATTTTGAAGTATTTTAATTAGCATCATTTAAATTGTTCATCTCGCCGATTCAGCAACTGTTTGTTGTTTTCCCTGGGTGCAAACGCTTTCAAAATGAATTTCGAAACTACTATCTGGTATATAGCGTGTATACGTATATACCCTTATATATCTGCATGTGATAGATTTTGAATGTTTTCAAATCAGTCTGGTGAGGCACGTATGAGGCTTTCTGGAGTGTCTTTTCCTCACTAGGGATCTTACCCTTTTCTTTTCTGGCTATTTCTCCTGTTCTTACTTTCAGGTGATTTTGATTGATTGCGGTCTTCCAGCATTCATATTCGGTGAGGCATTCTGAAGTTTCAGTAGGTGCCCTCTTGTTCGGTCTCAGTTATGTATTTTGTTAGTTGGTCCACACCGAGTAGTGGGTTATGGCTTTGTATCTGTTATAAAATGTTTAATGGTTTTACTTAAATTAGTTATTTAGCATTTTGATAATATAATCATATTTTAATTATATTCGGGAATATTATTTTCAGAAATCATATCTCTGTTAAACGTTTTAATTTGACTAATAAGTTGGTTATTAATAATAATTGGGTAGATGTTTATGTTCTCCAAGGCTTGTGCGGAATGGGTCGGGCTTCCATAGACTGTTCGCTTCGTACGCCGGTCATGGTCCGGAAACGGGTCGTGACAAATATCTATCTAAATTAAATAATCAAATTGTTTAGTTTTTATTAGGTGCAATTACTATTACATCCCTAAGATAAATCATAATCTCCGATTACGTCACTGTATTTTCAAATGCTCATATGCCCTCCTCTTCATCTTCTCTATGTCTTTCTCTATTTTTCATCTTCTTTTTTATTGTTAGAAAAAACAAATCAAAATTAATGGATTTAAACACAACAAAATCTTTCTCCCAACCATTTCTCTTCTTCCTCTAGTCGATCATATTTGACAAAAATGAAACAAAAATCTAATTAGTAATCAAAATGAATGAAAAGATGTCGAACAATACCAAATCCATTAAAAGAACTTCATGAATAAAGACAAAACTCATTCTTACAGGCATTTTATCAAACAAGTTATGTGTTGCATCAAACCACTACATCTTAACCCATTCTAGCCATATAACAACAACAATTTCATCGCAGTAGATGAACGCAAAACATGATTCATTATAGAATTATATTGCAATCACAATAAATAAATAAATAAATAAATAAAGCAATATGTACAATTAGCACATAAATCCATCAAAGTGTTGAACCAAAATCAAAAATAACAAACTTTGAACCAAAATCTGAAAATCAAACGAGAAAATTGACTAAATCCACAAATCCGAACTAGAAAAATGAAACTGAAAAACAAATCCACAATCAGATTTATAGGGTCGGGTTATGAACCTTGCATCTTCACCCAATTACTTTGTTTTGCGCCCTTTTTTCTTTCAGGGTTGGACTTAATTATATTAAGTTACCTATGTATCCTCTCAGGGTTTTAGAGGAATCAAAGCCCACATAGTTCCCTTACTTATCTTGATACAATTACACCCCACTTACCTAATTATCTTCATTGGAGTCAGAAGTCGTCGTTGTTGAATTATCATTAACTCATTTGTCAAAACCAGCAGTTTGTTGAAAGGGTGGGCGGCTTGTGGTATTTGAACCGGTGGTTCGAACCATAGGTTCACGGTTTTTCAAAAGGGTGAACTGGAACCGAACCACATAGGGGAAGGTTCGACCAGTTTCGATTGCAGTTCAGTCGGTTCTGGCTGGTTCGGTTCTGGTTCGAATCGTCAGTTCGGTTCCATTTTGGTCACCTCTAGAATTAGAAATAGAAAACGGGACGAGAATCAAATTTCAAATCATATATTATCATACCTCAACTCATTAGTGGACTATTACTGTCACGACCCATTCCCGGGACCATGACCGGCGTACGACGTGAACCGTCTATGGGAGCCCAGCTCATCCCGCACAAGCCTCAGAGAACATAACATTTACCCAATAATCATATTTAAAGAAATATGAAAAACAAATAAAGATTTAATCTTTATGAGTTAAAAACAAAACATATATAATATA
>CAODLS013028609.1:0-11478 GCA_948243855.1 Flueggea neowawraea
CTCTCAATATATTCCAAGTAGTAATCTTTTACTTACTACTTAGAATATTTATGAAAAAATTATGCAAATTTTACAATATTTTAATGATGCCACTAATTTTTTAGTTGTGTTTATAAACCCACTTCGCATGAGTTTTTAGAACAAGTATTAAATATAGCGGGTGCATTTAACGAGGACGAGAAAATTGAAGAAATTAAATATTTCGTCCTTCAAATGAAATTGAAATGGTTAAATTATTTTAAATGTATTTTCGATATTTATCTTATTGCATTTATTTTTGATCTTAGGATTAACAACAAATTTGATTTTTTGAAAGATATTTTATAAACTTATTATTAATTATTAGCATTAGAGTTTACAAATTGTTACTAAAGTTAGGCTTTTAATAAATGAATTATTAGAATATTTTTCTATTCTTTGTCCAAATGAGGAATCTGGTTCATCCTCACTTTCCCCTATTCCTACCTCCTCATCATCATTGTTCGTTGGATCCAAATTGATAGCGGATAGACGAAAGAAACCAATGAGTGCTTCAAACTCTCATAACAAGTTTGAAGTACCACTATTTTTGAGGTTGTTAGTGATTTTCAGATTTTAGATTTTTTGAAGCATTACAAGATGACATTTCCTACCGTTTTGAAGGTTGCACTCCAAGTACTAGCTGTTCCCGCCTCTATGTAACGATTGAGCAAACTTTTAGTAATGAAGGCAACATTTTAGATTCCAAAAGATCGAGATTGGCTCCCGAGGCGTTAGAAGCCCAAGTTTGTGTTGATGATTTGTCGAGGGCGCTTCAAAAGACTCAAGACCAACTCCATTAATTATCATCCGAAAATGAGGAGTTCTTTGATGGGGCTTCCACAACAAACACTTCTGACTCCAATGACGACAGTTAGTTTAATTTTTTTTTTTACTTGTATTTTAATTTATCATGTATTATTAATTGTTGTGTTGTATTTGTATAATTAAATTTGATATTATAACTACGGTATTTCTCCACCACAAGTGAGGGCATCTAATAAAATTTAATGAGTTTTTTTTTAATGTTGTTTAAAATTATATGATGTAACTACTAGTAGAATATTTAATTTGTTTGGAAATTATTTAAAAATATTTAAAATATAATGTATTATTGGTACTATAATTAATTATTGAAAATAACAAAATTTACAAGCCGGAAAAAAATTGATGGGATAAAATAACGGATTAAAAACAAATTTTTTGGAAAAAAAGAGGGAACCGAACTGAAATCGAACCGGCGATTGAACCGATCAAAATCTAACAGGCGATTGAACCGATCAAAATCGATCTAACTCAGAATCAAACCGAAACCGGCCAGGAACATGTCCAAACCGTAGGAACAAAAACTGCTGACTAAATCGACCAAACCGGTCAAACCAAAACTGAACTAGAACTGAAACTGAACCGGCCAAAACCTGGTTTGGTTCAAGTTTCCCTTTTTCAAAACCGAGACTGTTGATTCCTGAACCAGAACTAGCAGTTCCAAAACAACAACAAGCCTACTCTAAATCCTCTAATTTAACTCTGACCAAAAAGAAAAAAATTACAATTTAATGTGTTGCATCATTGTTTACAAAACAACAATTCCGCAACCATTCCATTTTTACTTGATTCTTTGATTTTATTTATATGCCTTTTCTTTTGAACCGAGTATCCTATTTTATATTATAGCCTACTTGAATTTCATTAGTTTTCTCTTAGAATTTTATATTGATTCATTTTTGCCACCTCAATTTGGAACTCAATTTGGAATTTTGTCTCAATGAGTCTCACATCAAAAATATAAAAGAGGTAAAAATTTTCTATTTTTACATATATATCGGATATAAGTTTTTAATTAAAATTTTATTTGTTTAATTGTAATATTTCTGACTAATAGATATAATTTATTATGTTATCTATTATTTAACAATTTTTGTCACAAGACTAAGTTTTTAAGATAAAGATTAATAAAATCTTATTCATGCTCAACAATATCACAAAAAAGATTAGGTAATTTAGATATAAGATCAATGGAAAAAAAATTATTTTTTAAACTTGAATAAAACAAATTAATTAGTAATTTTTAATCTTAAAAAACAAAAAAGGCAAATTTTAATATTTTTACATTTTATTTATATTTTAGAAGGGCCTCTTAAGTCACATTTGGCTAGTGTCTAAATCACCCTTAAGCCGACCACGATGGATCCTATATTTATACCGAAGAAAGACCACCTAAAACACAATGATCGAACTTGTTTACTCACACCAGATGTCAAGTTCAGATTTTTGTCATCAATTACGCCACTAGAGCATTAAAATATACATGATAGTGATAGCTTATAATTATCTGGTGCTACAAGTGTCCATTTAAGACAAAGAAATGCAGAAAATGATTCGTCGTGGTGGATCAAGATTTTCTTTAACAAAGAAATCAAATTTGAATTAGGTTTGTGTTTGGACCAATCGTTTTAGCAGTCTAATTAGAATAGTCAAAAATTACTGGAAGTAAACGAATTCAACATATGTATATGTTTGGTATCTCCTACAAGAGGAAAAGCTTATTAATCAATAATCACTTCGGTTGATTGTGAGATACCCTAAGAGTTCGCAAACAACATATACGTGTTTTCTCTGTTTTCACTGGCTCATGTGGTGTATTTATTGTGGACTTAATAAATCCTTCACTTAATTATAAGTTTTGCCGACGAATTATAAGTGTGGCTAAGAGAGGTTGAAAGGATTTTTTTTTTTGGTGTTAAAAAGGAGTTTTCGGGTGCCAAAAAATAAAAATTCTTTAGTTTTAATTATTGTGGACTCAATAAATTCTTCAGCTAACTATCAAAAAAAAATTCTTTAGTTGAATTGGTGAATTGTTTATCCACACTATTGATCTTTTTTTTGGCAAAGTATCCCACCATCTTGAGTTTATGATTATTTGCTTACCGTGTCCTTAATGTTTTACATGGTTTTAATTTGGTCCTTTCAAAGACTAAATTGAAACTTAATATTTACGAAATTTGTTATTCTTGAGTCTCAAAAGGACTAAATAGAAAAATTCCTAAAATGTTAGGGATAGGAAAAGCGAGTGTACATGAATTCAAAAGTACTTAGTAATTTAGTTTTTGTATATTTAGCTCTTTCATTAAGAATGTTAGTGGCAATCGAATTATATAAAATAGGTAAGGCTAAGTAAGAAGAAGATCAGTCAAATACATTGAACCTGCACGACTAATGTTTAGTTAATCACTCTTAACCGTTATAAAATTTTTAATATATGCAATTTTTAACGAAATTTTCTCCTTTCGTGTTGAATGTTTAAAAACTAATAAAAAAGTGTTATTTCCCCAAAGCTATATAAAAAAAGTGTTATTTCCATATTCATCCTTTTTTTTGGATAGGATTCCCCATTCATCCTTGGGTCTTGGTAAATACTTCATATCCCATGATTTGGAAAATTAGTCATTTGATCCCTCCATTCTCATTAGTTGAATTTAAAGGTAATGATGAAGAAAGAGGTTAAATAGAATGATTTTACAAAATTTAGGGACCAAACTTGAAATTTTACCAAACCTTAGGGACAGCACTTATTTAAAAGAGGGACCGCTCGATTGTATTTCAAAGAAGGGTATATTGATTTGTTATACAACATTAGTTTTTTTTTTTAAGAAAAAGGACCAATTCACTAGTGTACCGAATCAATTAGGTTGAAACAGCACATTAGTCACACCCTCACTACTTGACTCAATTAGGTTGGTCATGGTAGTACCAATCAAGTCTCGGTACAATCTATTATATATATAAAATATGGATATGGAAAATAAAACAAAAAAAATAAAAAATCTTAACTACCCTTCATTTAATTAAATAATCTCTTATATAACACCTAAAAAATAGCATTGCCAAAAGAAATGAAATAAACTATCTTTTCTTTTGAAGGCCATACCGTATCTACGTACGGCACGCCAAAGTTTATATCCATACTATATAATTCATAAAGAAATAAAATACCCTCAATGCTTTCTTTTATATCTTCCAAGCTAAAAATTTGCACAAAGCAATATAACTTTTTCAGAGATGAGAAGACTAATTATGAACACCGATAAAGAAAAACGCAAACCTCTTTCAGCAGATGTAACCTATTATACCGCAAATTGCTTCCGGAAAAATCTCTTAGCTTCTCTAATAAAACTTGCAGGCTTCTTCCTCTTTGTTCTTAGTCGCTTCGGACAAAAAAAAGCACAGAAAAAAAAGAAAATTTGTTTAAAAATTGTTCTTTTAGAGAAGTTACAACGTAGAGATTTAAATACAATAATTTATACTTTTTAAGTATTAATAGGTTGAATATTGATAATGTAAAATTATGTTAATATAGAAGAGTTGTATTTTTTTACACTGTATACCAAATCTTAAAGATGACAATGAATAAAGACAAAAACCACCTTATATTTTAATTGCAATGAATAAAGACAAAGACAGTCTTATGTTTTAACTACAGATATTTTGAGTTTTTTAATTGACAGTTAAATATAATAAAAAAGTGACGATCCTTTGACAGTTTTATTATGTTATTGTTTGCTAATTTCAACATGTGGAGTTAATTTCACTAGAGTTTAAAAAGCATGGATGTTGAAAAATTAAAAAAAAAAAGACTGAATTTGTAATACCCAACCCCAATTAATTATGCATAGCATACATATATTTGGTACATGCATTGCATACACATTTTTATAATATAGAGTCCATTATTTATAAGTGAAATATTACTTTATTTTGTGTCAAATAAGATTAGAATAGAATAAAAGAACCTAAATTATAGATGAAATACGTATAAAGTATAATAAGATAGGGACTAGAATGAGAATAAATAATAAATATGGCAAAAGTGAAAATTGACTAATTCACATGTGTACGCATAGATAATTATCACCTCAAATCTGAGCTATGGCAAAGCTTTCTAAATAAAAATTATTCATATGTCTGAATGTGTTAAGTGAACACTTGTTACTTATTTAATTTAAAAAAAGTTTTCCACATACTCAATTGTTTAATGAACACATGACTCAATAATTAAGATAAGATTAAAACGAAAAAGAAGAGAGATATTTTTGGTGGAGTTGGCAACCTATTCCATATATATATATAACTCTTTTTTGTTCAAATACATTCACATTAACAAAATCAACTTCTGGTCTCAAAATTCGTTCAAAAACACTCCCACACAATTTGAGCATCAATTCTTTTGAAAGAAGAATTTAAACAAGGCAAAAGTAATCCTAAACTCGTAATAATTCTTGACTAGTAATATCAAAAGAGTAAAAAATTAAAAACATGAAAACCAAAAGATTGACCTAAGGCCCTTAGTAGCCAGCCAGCGTGTTGGCTTCACGAATAATATGGGAGAGCTACAGGTTGCGGAAACTTTGAAGCAAGTGATGAGTCTCGAAGATGAGAGAGCTATTCTTACCGGACCACCCTTACGGATTTTGCAATAACTAAATGGCCACGGCAGAATCAATTTCAAAGTGGAGATTTTGAATTTCAGCTGATGTGCCCAAGCCAGACCATGTGGAAGAGCCCAAATTTCCGCAAAGAGCAGAGAACAGAATCCAACGTTAGCATTGAAGCAACCCAAACAATTGCCTTCCGTATCACGCATAATGCCACCAACTGCAGTTGAGTTAGAATCAAAACTGACAGCCCCATCAACATTGAGCTTAACAAACTCGTTAATAGGAGAGTAGGCAGCATTATCCCGATTGCAAGGTTGTTTAGATGGAACCAGTCTATGGATATTTGCATCAGCTGCCAAGACATTACTAGCCAATAGAGCAATTGAAGTCTTAGAAGGAGGGTGGCTATGATCAGTAGAAAACAGTGAAGAATTTCTATAATTCCAAATTCTCCACATGGTATGTCCGGAGACAAGGGACCAGGGGATACCTTTCTGTCTAATAGTGAGAATTTCCTATTGAACGAAATACGTCATTTCACGTTTCATTTATCATAATTTTAGACCAATGTCTCATATGGTTTGTCATTCTAGTCCAATATTTCAAATTTTTAAGATTGTAACTCAATATTTTAAATAATATTATTTAAAACTTGTTTGTACACATACCGAAGTGAAAAAAGTATATAAAAGTGTGGTTAAGATCAATTTCTTGAGAAAGCTATGGATTGCTGAGATTCGCATAATATTTGACAAGATTTTTTTCTTCTTATAGAATTTCTTTTATTAGTGAGATTTTATTACATGATAATAAAATCAATCTCTAACGCTAAATAATTTAGCATAAGAGAGATATATATTTATTGGTGGCTGATCTCATTTCACAATTTAGGAAAACTATAGGTCCATTTTATTTGTATGCAGCAATTTACTGATATTTGCTACTGGGTGCCTCTCAAGACAGGGCAACCAGAAGTAATTGCCTCTGTCTCAGTGGTTGAACCATCCCTCTCAACACCTTTCATAAGACTTCCAAGCAGCATCGAACCATCAAAGAAGGACTCCACCTTCGTGATCTTCATATTTTCATCAACCTAATTTTATTTTTTGAAAAAAAAAGGAACATGGTTAGAAAGGAAATTGCTTATACAAATATATGAAAAAAGGTCACATCTATTATAACGATGAAAAAATGCTCAAAATTGGAACCACTTCCTTCACCAATGAATTTGTAATTTAATGATATTAGAATTTTTTACCATGCTATGAGATCAAGTATCTGAAGCTGATTTTTACTTTTTTGACAAGTCATTTTATTTTGTTCCCTTCGTGAATCAAATTCGTGACTCCTTAATATGGGAGACGACTTCATTGATACCAATATCAATGAATGACAAACCATTGGTAAGCTGAATTTGAACATGAAGTATAAAATCACAAAGGAGAGTAAAAAGTATACCTCAAAAATGCCAATTCCATAGATTTCTACTAATTCACCAGTTGGAGGATAATGCTTGAAAGGACCCTCCATGTAACCCCAATGTCTGAACTTATAAACAATCACAGGTGGCCCTGAATATACTTGAATAACCTCCAAAGCGAACCCTCTTGGGAAAGTTGTTGTAAAAGCCACATGAGCTGACTCTGCTGTTTCCACAGAAGGATCATAAGCTCTAAACTTCTTTGGCAATGAAGTCTTCATAAATACGTTGTACCCTCCTAGCTTCATCATTTCCTCCAAAGTTAGTGGCTTCCTTCCTGCACACACATAGATTATATACCATAATAAATATGTTCTTTTGTTCTCTTAGAGTTGGGGAGATTTGTGTCCCACAAGCTTAGTGAAAGAGTATATAAATGAGTATGACACATTTTACTCAAAATGTTAACGTTGGATTATAGATTCTTATCACTTATATATCTTTTACACACCCAACAACTACTCAGCGTGTGCTTCCTTTTAATTCATACTTATATATCCAACAATATGTAATCTTAGCATATAAAGACAATTCTAGTTCTATTAGTTTTCGATGGTAAAATTGCACAATCTGATATAGGTGTTAAGAAACTGAAAACAAGAGTTTGGCAAGTACTTACCATTTAGGCTATAAGTGAAGTTCGGATTAACCGACTTGTAATCATCAACGCATACCTTATGGAACAATTCCATTTCCCACGTTTTTAAAAGATTTTGAACTTTTTCTTCAAGTGATCCTGGAGGCCATACCTTTAGCATAAAGGTGGTAATTAATTAAACATTTAGAAAACAATACAAGTATAGACTTGTTTGTTTGACTCAGCAATGAGCAAACAACATTACAATTGTAAAAGTACCTTGGTCCTGCCTTCCTCAAATAGTTTGTCTACAATATCATAGTTTGGAGGGCCACCAAACCTCCATTTTGTGTTCTTCTCTCCTTCTCCATGCAAGTATGATCTGTACTTGTCTCCTACTGCACCTGAAGATTCCATGCTTCTCAACTTCTTGCACAATTTATTGCTTTAGAAGTGGCCGAGAATGGACTCTTATATAGCCAAGGAGATTGGCTATATAAGAGTCCATTCATGGCCATACACCATACATTTGTGAGTACCTCACTGTGGTGTACTTTTTTTCCGTGTTGTATTTTTGAAATACGTATTTTGGCTCTTTTCTGATGTACTTTTTCGTAGATCTGGTGTTGCAATTTTCTAACCTAAAAAGAAATAGAAACGATTTAAGACAAGGAAATGTAGAAATCGATTCCCCAAGATGGCTCTGATTTATTTTCTAAAGCGCTACTTAACAAATCATATTTGAATTTGGTTCGTGCATGGACCAATCGTTTGTGCAGTCACTTTCTTGTTACTCAAGGACTTGGAATAGTCAAAGGTTACC
Source organism: Flueggea neowawraea (assembly GCA_948243855.1). Lineage (NCBI taxonomy): Eukaryota > Viridiplantae > Streptophyta > Magnoliopsida > Malpighiales > Phyllanthaceae > Flueggea > Flueggea neowawraea. The sequence goes on from CAODLS013028609.1 coordinate 8,334, forward strand.
AGAATTAAATACCCATTATTTGGTTAAAAATGTGGAAATTTGGTAAAATCAAGAGGATTTAATGAAATTTGATACTTCCTATTGAAGATAACTTCTCATAAATAACGTAATTTGGGTAGTCATAATCTATTGAGTAGTGACACCATTATTGTAGTTGAAGTGGCCAGTTAGTAAACTACTACAGCTTTTGTTAACGGGTAGTTATAATCACATTCAAGTGAATTAATTATAAAAAAAAACCTTACAAAATTTAGACAAGTGGCCTCTAATCCCCATATTAATAAGGCTAAAATTTTGCGTATTGATCATGTGTTTTTGCTCTCATTTTCTCAATCAATTTATTCAACTCTTGATGATATATTCCCCAATCAAAAAATCACCCATAAGACCAAATTAGAGCAAGATGGCAATAGAGGAATGGCGACAGAAGCAAAGAAAGAAGAAAAGAACCATCAGAAACCGAGAGTTATCCACAAAAGCTAGAAAAGCTGTTTACGGCCCGCATCATGGTTCAATCATCTAAATTCATAGATGGCCACATCACTTGGTTCCCTTCTTATTTACCTTTATAATTAAAAATTTAATTACTTCAAAATCTAAACAAAAAAAGAGAAAAATGGAGAAGAGAATGGTAGGGCTCAGAAATGTATGGGTAAGAGAGATTTATCAGCACGAATAATCAGAGTGGTGCATGACTTTCTCAATATCCTCATCACTGCCCTCGTCTTCCTCTCCACTTTAATACAAGACCAGGAACAGAACACCAACAAAATTTATTTTCTACAAAGATTTGAAAACCAATCAAGAAATGAAGAGGACTTCATAGAAGAAGAAAAATATTGAGGTAAGACCTCGTATGACCCAAAGCTTCCAGCGCTGCTGTGTGGGCGAGCGAGCAATCGACATAACCCCGTAGGAAGAAAAGCTGTATGAGTGCGTGTGGCGACCGTCATGAACTGGTTGTACAAAACCCTAATATAGCTTCCCCTTTGTAAGCATTTGCGCCTTCAACTAAACATCCCATCTCGTTCTCGTTGTGGGCTTGTGTGTCATAGGCCCAACCCTAATCCCTGCTTACATCACAATTCAATTGAGAAAACCATACTTTTATATAAAAATTGAAATACTGATTTTGAAAAAAAGTCTTCCAACAATACCAATTTTTAACAAATGCCAGAAAATAAAACTCATTTAAAAAATATTAAATTCACAAGAAATCGCGATATTTTCATGAAGAATTGATTTTTTTGTTGAAAAATGAATATCAGTAAAAACAATTGTATAATTTCTCAGAGAGTCTTCAGAAGTTTCCAAATAAAATCTCCACAAGCCTCTAAAATTCTTCAAAACATCTCCAAAATTCTTCAAAGATCTTCAAAAATGAGTTCACAATTATTTTTTTGAAAGAAAGATGAGATGGAAGCTGAGGAGGAGACCAGAGGGGAGAAGATGAGAGCTGACGGAGAAAGAGTGGCGGAGTGAAGTTGCTAACGGAGCGACTAGGGTTTGTGAGGAAGCGGTTAGGATTTGTGAATACTAGGGGAAAGAGATGAGAGAGAAACGAGGAGTGAGAGAGGAGAGAGAAACGGATGAGAGAGAAACAAATTGATAAAATGAAATGAAGAATTGAATTTTTATTTGATTGAATGTGACATTTTTAAGAACTAAATTTTAAAAAATGGCATATAGCTAAGCTAAACTTAAAAATGTATTATTCTACTAATTATCAAACTAAAAATAATTTTTATTAAAATCTAAATTTTATTTGAGACATATGACATAATTAACTCAATTTTATTTATATCCACCCATCATTCCAAATGTATTGCTAACAATACTATTAACTCTCTCTAGGTCTAGGTATTTATTTGTGAGAAATTAAGTGATAATTGCTTGCAGTTTGATAAATTTAATTAAAAAAAACAAAAATCTATATTTAGTTGAAAAAAATAATTTCTCATTTTATAATTTGTCTTTTTTTTTTAAATAAAATAAAAAACAATAAAAAATTTAATTTTCTATGAACAAATTTTTTATTTTTTTATTTCTTTTTTCTAATTTTTTAAAAATAATAATTTTTTAACTAAATAGTTCCTAAATTTCTTTAGATTTATACAATTAATTAATATTCCATAAACACATAAGAACCAAAAAAAAAATAACCAAACAAAACTTTTTTGGATAGAATACAACCACATGCTTGTTGGTCAGTTTGACTCGGAGTTCAATACAATGGTTCACTAGTAAAAACCGAATTAGTTTTTTATTTTTTTTCCATCATTTTCTCATGTCTTTTTTTTTTTTAAATGATTCTCATGGCTTCTGTGGAAAAGGCAAAACATATTCACTTGTTGTAACTATTTCCTCTGAATGCATTTTACAGTTCATCAAGATCTTTTGTACAGAACATCAAGTCGTAATGCTACGTTTTCTGGTACTTTAGAGCTCAAGGTACAAATAAAATAATTTTTTGCTTCAATGGCTCCCTTTCTTTTCATTTACAGAGAATTGTGGTATACTACAATTCAAAGACTGTTACGACGAATGCACAACAGAATTGTATTAGATCTGTATTCATCAGTAACTCTAAAAAAGTACCCAGATTATCTGTCTGTTCTTGTCTTGGATGCCGAACCTTTAGATTGGTGTGGCTGTCAAACCACTATCACTTACACTACCTTCAATTAGATTATCGTGGACTTCTGAAAACTCTCTCGTCCATGAATTCAAGGGTAACAGATAATTGTCATCCTTGGCGCTCCTCCTTCGCTCCTCATGGCGCTTCACATTTTCGGAAATTTGATGGAAGGTTTTGTTTATCTTTGCTATTCCCCTTTCCACTGGCTCCACGACATGTGAAACTGTATATTTCATGTCATCAACAATCTGAAAGAAAAAAGAAAATGTGAAAAGAGAGTCAATCTAGGGAAACATAGAGCGCCACTTCAATGTTAAGGAAATTTCAGCAGGCGCTTCAAATCTCGTTTAACAGGGGTAAAGTTCATACAATTTCACCGCTACCAAGGACAACGTCACGAACACTTTGGGGAAAATTTAAACGCTTTTCTCTATCATCGTGACGAGCTAGGCGTATCCTAGTATATTTTTCACAATCCTGCACCTCTTCAGGATCTGGAGGTGAACC
>CAODLS013028742.1:0-12211 GCA_948243855.1 Flueggea neowawraea
GAAGATGTTTCTCCACATATTTCTCTCATTTGCTATCATTTCTCTCTAAAATGGTGAGAAATGAAAGTAATGGATGGTAGGAAATGAAGAAATCTAATTTCATTTCCTTTCTCCTCTTTTCCTTCCTCTAATTGTTGTCCAAACAAAAGAAACATGGAAAATCATATTTATTTTCTCTTCTTTTTCATCCAATTCATAAGAAACAAACAAAGACTAAAAGAATTATTTTTTTTATTGATGAAATTCTTGTATAGACAATGGGATTAGAAATAATAAACAACTTTATTGTTTTGTAACATTCTTGACCTGCCAATGAGTTTAGACAATTGATTTATCAATGTTAGTATTATTTTTTTCCCAACAATTTTTGTTGATATTTTTTTGCTTGAAAAAAAAGGAGATGGGACGACCAATGTCAACATACCCATCCCAAATATAAAGGTTATGTGGTGCTTATCACTAGACTATCACCCGATATAGTAATTTTTTGTAGCTTTGAACTCACACTTTTATTGATAAATTTTTTTTAAAACCAATTTATTAAATACTTATTTTTTTAGTTCAATAATTTGAATCCACAATTTTTTAAATTAAATTTGTATAAAAAATTACGAAATTTGTTTTGTTTAGTGATTGAACCGGTCAAAGGAAACAGAAAGGGGGAAAAAATAAAAAGACAATTGAACCAATTCAATATTGGGATAAGGGAAGCCTAAGCCTGGAACAGAAGAGTTCTAAGCCCGACACCAAACAACTCGAATCAGCCGTAATCGAGGGGGAACAAAATGAACACAAACCCTAAAACCGCACCTGTATAAAATGCCCATAAACCCTAGCATTTGTGTCTTCAGATCCCCAACTTAGATTCGAAGAACCAGGCTTTTCTCTCCCCTGCAAAGAAGGATGAAGTTGGTGGCAGCTTACCTGTTGGCAGTATTGGGAGGGAACGAAAACCCTTCTTCCGATGACTTGAAGAACATTCTTGGCTCTGGTAATTTAGCCTTTACTTTTTATATTTTGATTTTTATTTTAATGTGGTTAATAGGTAACTAGACTTGCTGGGTTTTGGGGTTTTTTGATGGATGAGACTTGAATTCTTGTTCTTTCTTTATCTTTTATTATTATTCTTATTTCAGGAATAATTTTGTTGGCATTTTATTTGGGTTTGATTATACGTATAATGTGGCATGTCGTTGGAATTACTGGATTTAGTTGCCTTTTGATAGATAAGATTCAAAGCATTTTTAGTTTAGTTTTTATTTTTTCTGTTATTTGTAACGAGCAATGTTGTTGATAATTTTCATATTGTTCTGTTGTTGATGTGTCTAATAACATACTTCAATCACTCTGGTTTTGGCACTTGTTTAGGGAATTACAGGGTTTGGTACTTATTCCTTGACATGTTTTTGTTAATTTTTATTCGTGTTTGATAACTTACTTGAATCACTTGGTTTTGGGACTTGTTGGTGATTTTTGTGTTCGTCTTGCAAATGTAACTGTAGTGTGTTACTTTCCTCAAAAAGATTTGTAAGTGCTTTTTATTTTCCCTCTCCTCAATTCTTTCGTTTTTGATCGGTATATAATATGCTCTTGCAGTTTGGTTTCTGAAATGATTTCTGGTTGTTTCAAGATCAACTTTGATGTATGCAGGGACAATGTGTGTTCATATGTTGCAAATTTTAGATGGATAGCTTTATGTGATGATTTTGCAGTTTGGAAATGTTCTTCATTTTCATTTCTTGATGAGCGTTTTGTTGTGTTTTTATCTGTTACTGAAACCTACTCATTTGAGATTAATCATTTAAACTCTGTCACTTTGTTTGCAGTTGGAGCTGAAGTAGATGATGACAGGATTGGGTTTCTTTTATCTGAAGTCCAGGGCAACGATCTAACTGAGCTTGTTGCAGCAGGAAGAGAGAAATTAGCATCTGTCCCCTGTGGCGGAGGTGCTGTGGCAGTTGCTGCACCAACCAGTGGTGGCGGTGCTGCTGGTCCTGCTGCAGCTGAGGCAAAGAAGGAGGAGAAGGTTGAAGAGAAAGAGGAGTCAGATGAAGTAAGTCTTTCACGGTGTCATCCCTCTGAAATAATTTTTGATGGTTATAACTAACAAGTCTATATTCAGATGCAAGCCTTTCGTGAATGATGATCCGTTCTGTTATACTCATTAGAATGCCTCTCATTAATGTGCAGTACTGATATTTGAGTAGCAGATTAAGGTTTTCAAATCTGATTTTTGTGAAACTCAAAAAGATTTTCATTTTATGTTGGTATAAATTTCGGTCTGGCTTGGTGCGATAAACTTGTTTAATGTGGCTAATCTTATTTCTCTCTTGTTCTACCTGCAGGATATGGGCTTTGGTCTATTTGATTGAGGAGAGAAAATGTTAACAGGACATACATGTTTAGTCTTCTTCAAGCCATCTTCATTTAAGTTTCTTTGGATAGGAAATTTTGGAACCGAACATTATTGTTTAATACTATGAAAATCGAAGATCTGTTGGAAACATTGGAGTTTGATGTATCGTAGACAGAATATTGAGTAGATTTCTTTTTGGTTTGACTATACCATGTTTTCATCCATCCAAATCTGAAATGCTATATTATTTAGTCCCTTCAGGTAATATAAATATGATAGGCTCTTGCTTGGCTTGATTCGAGCAGACCCTCAAGGCTCGGAGGGAAATTCGGAATATAAGTTTTTGTCCATTAAACTTGCTTTGTGAACTAAGGGATTATTATTTAGGGTGTGAATTTTTGAGAGGACACGACAAGGGTTGATTCTAAATAGGTTTGGGCAATAAATGGATCGACAAATTTATGATATAATAAAAAAAAGGTGATAAATGGGTTGACATGTTTCATTTGATTAAACTGTCGCGCTTTTCTGTCTCATATGTTAGGTAAGACAATAGGCTCAAGCCGAACACATTATGAACTAAACAAACCAACCCATCAGAAGGGGCGTAAATAATTGAATTGAAAATTCGTTTGCTTTTAAATAAACCCAACCGATTGATTGCTTAGAGTTTGTTCGGTTATGGTTCATAAAATTGAAGAAAAAAATTAAATCATTTAAGAGAGAACTCCATCCCCACTCTTTGATAAGGCCGTAAATGAGTTAAGTTGCTCGTGAACAGTCCATCATTTAGCTCAATAAGAGTTCGTTCGTGTTTGGCTTGAGACATAAATAAGCTCAACTTGAACAATTTTTGAAACTTGATACATAAATTAATCAAATTTGAATAGTCCAAAATTCAGCTCGAAAACTCGTGAATTAGCTCAATAATATGTTTGTGAGCATACTCAATAGTAGACTTGTGAACAAGCTATATGATAGGATTATAAACACTTCTGAAATCTTAGGTTAAAGATATAAGGGTGTTTTTGTTTTGGTTCGTCAAAGAGATTGGAGAGCCAAAAAAAGGTGCAAGGGAAGGATGTGCGAAGAAAGGGGGTGGCTAATCAAACAAATTGAAAATTACAAACCAAAATTATTTGTTTAATCCAAATGAGCCAATCCAAACACATCAAATGTACTCATTAAGATTTGGTTAGGTTCGATTTGACATCTGACTAACCTAAATTCATGTTGAGGAGGACTCATATTAGTGGTAAAATTTTATTGGCTGAGTTTTAAAGTTTTTTTTATTTTTAGAGTACAAACTCGAGATTTCTGATTAGGAGATGAGTATTTACCACTCTACCACAATGATCGATGATCATTTAATACTTCTTATTGGTTGAAAATACTAAATGAGTTTGTATTATAATAAAATGTACAATATTAAATCCTTTAAATTTGTGTAAAGATAAGTGATCTAAGTCAATATTGGCTATATACTTAGTCTCTAGTAATAATCTCTCTAAAAAATGGTATACAAAGCAATTTTATGTAAAAAAAAATGGACAATTAAGTTTACTATAGTACAAAATAATTAAAGAGAAAAAAGAGAGTATAATCACCCCGTTCTCCAAATTTAAAATGATGATAACAATAAAAGAATTTTTATGTATATATGACTAATAATATTCTATCAAATTTTGACTCTTATCGGCAGCGACAATTTTGCGATGAGTAATCGGTTGTGGAGTATAAGGTGGTGTTCTACATCTCAATAATGCCCAATTAATTCCGTCGAAAAATTGATGTCGCTTGATCGCAATTGCACCCATTTTCGAGCCCAATCGTTTTGAAGGATCCTTTACCAGAAGTTGCGATACCAAATCCTTGGCAGAACTTGGCACGGGTGGCTCCTTAGGGAACTCCAAAGCCCGAGCCACAATATTAGCCAAAGTTAATTCATGTTCAATCCCTTTAAACGGTGTCATTCCATAGAACATCTCAAATATGAATATTCCTAAAGTCCACCAATCCACTGCATTGCCATGACCTTCACCCGATACGATCTCCGGCGCTAAGTACTCGTGGGTCCCGACGAAGGACATTGATCGAACATCTATTGGTTCGGCTACGATTTCGAGGGCTCCACGTTGGTTGGACTTCTTCCGTTTCCGTCCTGAGTGGAAGCAAGAGACAGCTGGCACGATGCAATTGGGTAGAATGCAGGATGACGTGGCAAATTGAGTTGCATGATCAGGTGGGACATCATTTGTTGTTGATTGGTTGGTTGCGGTTGGTGGGTTTTGATCAGAGACGATCTGAGCCGTTGACGTCGAGTTGTCATCCTTGAGGGAGAGGTCAAAGTCAGTGAGCATGATATGACCGTCCGATCTTACTAAAACGTTTTCAGGCTTGAGATCACGGTAGATTATGTCCATCATGTGTAGGTACTCAAGAGCTGCAACGACTTCTGATGCATAAAATCTGAAAATTGACCAATAATAATTGAATTGTTTAGAATCATTCTTCTTAAAAATGTCAAAATTGGCAAAATAAAACTACTTTTATAATAATAATGACTCCTAATATGTTCTTTATTGGAAGATTACCAAATATTATGTCATTGGTATGGAGTAACTAGATAAACAATTGAATGGCACTTAAATTTTACAAAGAGTGGTACCCACTTCGAGATTAGAGAGTGACACTTAAATTAAAACAGATATATAATATGATATCAATTTAAAATAATAAGATGGTTAATATGTCAAATAATGAAGAGAACATTAATAAATTAAAATATTTTTTATCTCATTAAAAAAGGGCAATTGCCACCATACTGTACAGGTGCTTCGCCAATTATTAGGGCCAAATTAATTATGAAAGCACAAGAAATATTTAGATATTAGGAATTTCCATGAAGGTGCCAGTGTCTTCATAAAGTAAGAGCCAAATTTGAGACAAAAAGGGCAAAAGGAAAAGAAAAAAAGAAGAAGAACAAGAAGAATGGAGAAAAGATATTTCAATTGATTCTCAAACTTCCTTTTAGAATTAATATTTCAAAAGAATTTGTTGATATATTTCTTAATTAATCGAGTCAATCAACGGCTATAATAATAAATCATCCATATATATATATATTTGATAATATTTTTTAAATAAGACATTTATTTAGAATTATAAGATGGAATAGGCATGCAAAGACTAAAGAGAATTACCTAAAGTTGAGATGGACCACCCTAACCAACATTACTTTGGACAATATTTTTACAACCATAGGCATGGATTAACCCTTTTATACCCTACATGCAATCAACACTCCTCAACATTTGGTAAACCAAAACGCCACTTATTATTATTACAAATTATTCCTCATCATCCGCTACACTTACCCTTTAACCACTTCAAATTAGCATTAATCAAAGACTTAATCTTTTTCTAACTATTTGAAATTACAATGTCATCTTGTTTGCTGCTTTCGAGAATCGAACTCTTTACTTTTTTAATATGGAAATTGAGTTTTGCACCAATAAACTGCAAGTTCATTCGTTACATTTAGACATTGTTAATCTATTTTACTCCAGAATCATCTCAGACCAACTTCTGTATTTTGTTGGGAATAAAACCAGAACACTTGATTGCATAAAACCAAAAAATATATATTTATTGAACCCAGCTATATGGCATTAAGAGTAAGAAAAACTTTTAAATTTATATTTTAAAATAATTTAGCTGGTTAAAATATAAATAAGCGTATTTGTTAATATTTGTTGAACAAATTAATGTGCATAACATACGTGCATCACAAGAAAAAAGATCATTACCGGACAGCAGATTCATGGAAACGTTTCTCGGGCTGGCGCTGGCGGAGGACGTGGAGGTCACCGCCAGGACAAAACTCCGTCAGCAAGCAAGACCACCTAGGCGTGTCCAACGTGGCATACAACGTAGGCAAGAACGGATGTTCCAACATTTCCAATATTTCCATTTCTATCCTTGCCCTACTCTGCTTGTTCCTACAAGCCATTTCTTTCTTATCCATCACTTTGGCCGCGAAAAGGCAGCCGTCGCCGTCCTTAAGCTCCACCAGGTAAACACTCCCGATATCGCCGCTACCTAACCGGTGAACGAATCTCAGGTCCGATAGAGTCAGCGCAGACTCGTCGTCATTGCCGCCGCCACGTGTCATTATCTTCCAGCATTTATCGCATGGTGGCGGGTTGTGGTTCGTGGAGGTGTTTGATGTGGTTTTTGAGGATGTCCATGCCGTATCCGACGATGCGCTCGTGCTGTTTCTACCGTCATGTGCGGTAGTAGATGTGGTGGCAGTGGCGGAAGTGGTGGTTGAAGTGATGCTAAGTGTGTCTAGATCGCCTGTTAGTTCCTCGATACTTGGTTCCATGGTGGTGAAGGAGGCGGAGGTGGGTGGTGGAGGCCACCGTGGAGAGAGGAAGAAGGAGTTTGGGAATGAGAATGGAGAGAGAGACAGTGAGAGCTTTTGAAGGGGTATGGGGAAGAGAAGGGGGTTGGGCCGGCAAGGCCAGAATCAGGCCACGTGGCATCTTTTTGGGAAGGATGGGCCCATGTAAGGCCTTGTAGCTGGATACAGTTGCTAGATTAGAGGGTTGATTGTATATGAAAGCTATTCACGTCCTCTTAATTAACGTAAGTTAAAATAGTAACAATATCATTTGCTTAAACATCAAAAAAAATTATTCGGATACAACTTAAGATTCTAATGGAATGTTACTAACTTTTCTTTTTAAAACATTTCGAATTTGAGTTTTGCGTATACAAAAATTGTAAAATTAAGAGAGAAACTTTATGTTCATAAAAATCTTACCTAACTTGAATTCAAATCAGTCATATTTATAAGTATTTAACTATTGGGTGCTTTAATGAATGAATCTAATGATGTTAAAATTTTATGTATTAAAAGGTTGAGACTTCGATTTAAATAAAATTAGACATAAAAGAAAGAATATTGAAGATTTGAGAGATTTGTATATCCCACCAATTTAATTTGAGTAAGAAACAAAACATAACATTCTTGTCAAAATGATCATCTTCTTCTTGTCATTTGCTATAATCCAGCCAACAATATGAAAATTTTAGGTAGTATTGCACTTTAGGTTATTAAATTGGTGATGTTTAGTTGATGATACCAATTGAAAAGGCCAAGCTTGCTGATTTTGGTATATACTAATAGAATCGTAGTTTAATGACACTTTGCTTCTTTAAAGTGATTTAGATACTACGGCTGTAGAAATAAAGCAAAAGCTTCTAAAAACAAAATGACCAAAATAAGGTATGGAGCCATTTCGGCTTAAACTCTAAGACAGTCCATAGACATTATTTGGAGTCCAAACATGCCAATTAGAAAATTTGGATATTGATTAAGCAGCCAATAGTTTTTAGTTAGATTAATAAATTTATAATATAGCAGTATTATGCACGATTAATTTAAGAGCGATTAAATGAGTATTACTACTACTACTACCGAGGAACTGTGGTAGAATGGTAGAAACTCTTCTTTTTTTAACCTGAGGAGGTTTTCAATTTAAACTTGAAAATAAAGAAGTTTTAAAATTCGATAAAAAGAGTTTTATTATCTATATGAGTTATACTCGACTCAATTCCAAATTAGTAAAATGTTGAGTACTACTAGTTGCTACAGAGTCACACTTTAATTTCATGTTTTTGTTGGTGACATTATTTCTCTTAGTCGGTTTAATGATTATGTAAATTTGATTATGTACATCGTTTAGTAAATCAGGCGGCCATTTAATGAAGTTTGAATCTTTTTCTTTTTAAACATTGAGACTTTACGCCATAATTGGTTTAATTAATGAATATCATTACTAAACTAAAAAAAAATAATCAAGAAGTGTTGGTCGAGTTAGCAAGCTCGGCCCCCTTAAGGTTTGACTGGGTATGCTCCCCAGTTCGAATCCTAGAAGAGTAGCCCTCTTGGCCAGGAGCTGTGCCTCCCGCTCCGAGCCCGAATTAGTCTGGACTGTAGGGTTTAAATGCACCCAAACTCCAAAAAAACGAGTGGTTTTGGACAAAAAAAAACTAAAAAGAAAAGAAAAATCATCCTTAGAATTAAAGTGAAAATTCAGCTTTAAAAAAACTTTTTGGCCAAGTACATAGTGAAGTTTTAATAAATGCTATCATAATTGCCACTAAATCAGGCCTATTCTTTCATTAATAATGTGAATTTGATCTCTTATGGCACAAAATTTGAATTTTTAAATGTTAATCCTAATGTGCTTATTGCTAAACAAAGAAAAAGACTGGAGATACTTAGTCAAACTAAACGTGATTATGAATGTCTTCTTACAATAATGTTACTTGATTTCTTGTTTTACTTTCTTTATTGTGCAAGACAAATAAGCACTTTAGGTCATTATACTTGACGAAACACCAAGTCCTTTACACCATAGTAGGGAATTTAATTAACAAAACATCGGTTTTTTCATAGTTAATTTGTTTGATTGGCTTTTTTACAAGTCATTTTATTTGCTTTTGTCGGAAAATGAAGTCGGGTCCTTTTTGCTGCTAAAAACAACTCAGATGAGCTACAAATCTATTATTTTTCTTTTAATTAATTTACTATCTTTTCAATTTATGAGAATGCTTAACAGTTTAATAGATTTGCTAATTATTAAATTGCTAGTTTAATCAACCATTAGATATTTCAAAACCAAGCTTCGGTTGATTGATTGATTAAACATAATCTTCTAGTTAGCACTATCAACACTTGCTAGTCCCACATGATTTAGAAAGGAAAAAAATTCTTCCATGTGCCTCCATAATTTTCTTTACAAAATCATTCAACCCATTATGGAAAGTCAAACAAGGTTAGTTCTTCAAATCATAGCTTGCTTCGATAAAAGTAACCAAAAAAGATGAAATTCATAACCATCTTGATCAGGCTCCTCCAGCATCTCAAAACCATGGACGTGGCTGACACTATAATGACCCTGTTACTGTGTGCCTTCTCAATCATGAATTCCAAGTTTCACATTGTTTCACCATCAATAAGGCTGTCTTTTAACTTTACTCACAACTTGTTGAGTCTAAGTTTGACTAGCCATTCACCTTTTGGAACTTCGTGCAGAACCAATAGGCTAATAGGATACTGGAACCGGAGTCGTCTCTAACGTTAATAGGTCACAGGTAGAGTCAATGTATCAAACACAGTTGGGCAGAAGAATTTTAGCAATAAACAGCGACCATATTTGACAACGAAGACGAATCTGTCAAGGCATCACCAGATATGGCCACTTGTATTCTTGGTAAGTGGCAATATACATAACCAACGTGTATCCTTTCTGTAAACTTCGAGGCATAATCAGTCAAGAACAAGTGAAGAATAAATACACATTTATCGACCCGAAAACAAGAACCAGACTATGCATACATGAATTAGTGCAGAACATAAATCTATCATAAAGTATGTTATCTATTTATGATTCCTTAGCAATGTTTATATCAACGAACAGTCAGTATACTGTCCATCTAAATAAACAAGATGTTTCGTACAAGTATCTCCCCGTGTCTAATATCCTCACATATACAAGATTTCTATACTACAACTACTACTACTACTACTACGATACATGAATAAAGTAGTCTTGCAATTGAAGCATCCACTTAAATGAATTGGAATAACAACAAATAATTAATGAAACTTAGTAAGCCAATTCTAATGCGATAATGGCTCGATAACTATATAATTAGCTCGTAAAAAGAAGAGCTGGAAACTTACACTATGTAAGTCTGTTTCACGTCCTTCCTCCCCCGCTTTCTTCTAGGGTTAGCACTGATCATGCAAGAAAAGACATTAATGAGCTCGGAATCCTCCTCAGTTATCAGCATGTTGGCTGCACTTGGGTCTGCAAGCAAGAGCTTCGCAACAAGATATCCTGCAATGGACCAGGTCTGGAACAGGTGCGCCTGTTTTCCAATGAACTTCGCTTTTTTAGTGTCATAATATTCAGGCCACTTGTCTCTTGAAATGCGTCTCTCAGCAATCTCGACAGCTCTTGCAGCAATTTCAGGTCGATTCATCTTTATGCATGCAACAGTCAGCTAAAACAATCACAAAAAAATTAAAAACAAAATAGCGCTAAGCCAATTTTTGTTGATGATAAAACACTCCAACTGTAACCACATTGTCTGTGTTACCATCCAAGAAAGTGTTCAATTACTAGTCACACCAAGTAAAGAGAAAAAACAAGATAAAAAAGAAAAAGTAAAATATAATGACAATCTAATCAGATAGATACTTGAGTGGAAACAAAAGATCCTAAGAAGAAAATTTCACATACATAAATTACTAGACTCTTAGATGTTTAGAGCAACACGAATTGTTCCATAATCCAATCCAAAAGTCAATTCAAAGGTTTCAGCCATCTATCTATTTCTAACTTTTTTTTTACATCTTTACTAAATGAACCTCTTATTGCAATAAAAAAGGGACAAAAGCTAACAAACCTGCCACAGCAGAGTTGGCCAAGAACCAGCATTATGGTAAGACCGAGGCCTGCATAAAAGCAGAAACAAGAGACCACAAGGTTGCTGAAAACTAAAAAAAAAAAAGAAAGATTCAACTTGAACGAAAGGAAAATTATGTGTTCTTAGGATCACTGCCGGTGATGATCTGCCACTCCTGACCCTCAAGAGCAGGATAACATATCTTTAATGGCATATGTGCTATCAAATCTGCCCACTTGGCTTCAATGAGATCCAGTATCGCATTAGACTGATCTCTTGTTGCAAGACCACTAACTGCAGACCACAAATTTCCAAGAGAAAAAAATCGGAAATCCATGTGAGCTGGTTGCAAATTTCCAATCAGGTAGCCACCTTGGTTGGGCATCCATTCCACCAACCAAGGAGATATCTGATCTGGGTAAATGTTGAACTTATTAACAGCATCATAAGAGTACTCCTCAGTTTTGTATCGGTATATCTCATTGAGTTTTCTTAAATCAATCCAATAGTACTCCCTAATATGGAATGATAGAGCGACTAGACGATTTTTCAAAGCTCGGATGAGATCAGCTGATCCATCTTCTGGAGCAAGCATCTCCCGCACACAAAGTAATGCTGAATAAAAAAGTGCCTACATAAAATAAATCACAAAGAAAATTAAGTTAGCAACTGGATTTTTAGGAATAAAAAAACTTTTCATAATAGAAATGACTTCAACAGTGGTATCAATTACAATTAAAGCAGAAAAACTTTTGTGACAGATTAAGTTCCTAAGATATATCCCAAGAGCATTATTCAGTCTTTTGATTCACAACCTTTGTCTGTCTGTCAATTCCAACAAGCATTAGAAGTCACCGGTGAGTCTAATATTAAGGCCAAAGAACTTATACAAAAAAACTAAAATCGCAAATGTTCTTAACATCTCTAACAGTTTTCTCTTTACCTTCTCTTCTTTCAGTCACTTTCCTCTGTTTTATAGAAGACTTGTTTTGAGCAATCCCAAGAAAACTGTCCTTTCCACTGCACTAAAGATGGTTTTTTTTTAAACTTTACTCATAATTTAATAGGTAGCAATAAAATGTCTATATAGATATTAAACACAAGCAGTAATTTCTTGTTTTTCGTGTGGAGTGGTAGGATTTCACACAAAGGGCAGTACTACTCTCAGTCACATTGAACTGTTTCTATATGAATTACAGAAACAATTTGGCCGTAATTTTAATGTTGTACATCTCAATAATATCTCACCTGGATTTCAAGAGGGTGCCCATGAATTCCCATACGGCGATCAATCATACAAGAACCATCCGTCACCAACAAGGTTGGAAACATATCAAACCATCAGCAAGACATCTTCAAAATCATCTT
>CAODLS013029111.1:0-12440 GCA_948243855.1 Flueggea neowawraea
TACTTCTCTGCACCACCCATACAACAAAGAGGTAAAATGCTTCCAGCTCGGAGTAAACCTCTCTCTCATATCTTCAAAAAGAGAAGCAGCCTCCTTTACACTACCGTTTTTGCACAATGCGTCCAACAAACAACCAAAAGCATATTCGTCCGGCTCACAACCGTACTTTCGCATCTCATCTAATACTTCAATTGCCTTCTTAACCATCCTAGAAGAAGCAAACCTTCTCATCAGAACAACAAATAATTCACTTGTGATCAACAGGCTGTTATCTTTCCTCATCTCTTCAATCAAAGCCCAAACAACACCAAATTGTCTCATTTTACTCAAAATTACCATAGCTTTGTAGTTTTCATAACTATGCTTATAACCAGGTTGCTTAGAAGCCCAAACAAAGAACCTGTATCCTAAATTTCCAGCATCACCACAACGATTCAAGACTCGCTCGGTTAATCCTACACGCATTTCAACACCAGACTCTTGTAAAGCAAGTTCTAATTTTGGAACTCTGGAGTGAAACTTTCTGAGAATTCTATATACCTTTTCTACATCACTGGTGAATACATCAACTTTGTTGCTGCTGTTGTGGTCCAAAGAACTTCTTTCTTGAGCTTGAAGATATATAACACCGAACCCACTAGCGGGATTGTTTGATAGAGTGGTTTTTCTGTTGGCTTTGTGGTAATTGTCAGTCTGGTACATTTGTTTCCGAGTTTTTTTTAGTAAGGCGTTTGTGGTTTTTATATGAAGTGAAAGATTGTATCTTGGTGTGTTGAGCAGTGTGGTGCTTTTCTATAGAAGCCTTTGCATTTTTTAGTGCTATAGTTCACAAAGTTCCAATCTTTCAGCGTGGTTCATTGTGAGCAGCCAGTAATGAATTGGTTCCTGTTATAGATTGTAGCAATTGCCAAATGTCATTTGCTTGAACTTTGGACACAGAATCATTAACTGAGCAAAAGATTTTATTTGTTGATAATAACAACTTTGAATACAAGATTCAGTAACTATTTCTTTCAGACATTAAAATCCAGTTCTGTACATTGCATGCGAAATTAGTTGACAACAGAAGAAAACAGATAAAATTCATCCAAAATCAGTTTTTTAAGAGATTCTTCTCCACTTTTGTTGACATTAGTTTTCTTGTCAAAGCTATCGATTTTGTTTGTGGATTCTTCTTCCTCAACTTGCAGCAATTTCCTCGATGCTATCTCATCTTTTTCCTTTGGATTCAAGATTGCTATCTCATATTTGTTTCCCAGTACAGAAAAGAATAAATCTTTTCATAAACAATGTGGATTAAGAACTATATTGCCCCATCAAAACATTAATTCAGGTTCTTGGGCTATCAACAAGAAGACAACAATTGAGAAAATAGGGACCAAAAAGAGGACAACTCTCTTATTAATTTGCCTACAAACAGCAGAGCCACAATTTTTGTCCACTAATAAGGCATCAGAGAAGGAACATCACTGATGCCTCGTATATAAAAATACCAGCCATAATTATTGTTAATGATGTATTGTCAACAACACTGTAAACAGCAAAGCCGATAAATACGAACTTGAAGCTTCGTTACAATACATCATGAACTTATGCTTCTTAAACATCAAAATTTAAGCACAAAGCTACCTCATTTTTTTTCTTTGGATTCAAGACAGCTGAAACCTAACACATAGCCAAAAGCCAAGACAATGACAAATTAATTTCAATTGTGTTAGCGTCGGTACATGAATTTTCAGACTAGTCTAGAAGACAAAAGATTTTCAAACACTGCTCACAAAAAAATTAAAAAATTCATCTAATCTTGGCGCCATCGGAAGAGTGAGGGAGATAAAGAGAGCGATACATAAAGAGAGTGAGAATGAGAGAGTGAGGGCAACACACACACACACACACACACACAGACTAACCTGTCACCAAGAGCGTGATACAATCCCACATCGGAATATGTGGGTGCGAAAATGCATTAGATAAGTGGAGGCACTACCTCCTCTTGTCAGCCAAGATTTTGGTGGGAGTGGTCGGCCCATGCGTGGGTGCTCGACCAACTATTGGGCCTTGGTTATAGTTGACCCAAGTTTGGGTGTCAGTTGGGCTTTAGTTGACAAGGGGTGGGTAGCGGATACCTCATCAATGGTATCAGAGCACTCATTCCTCGGTTTGTGGGTGCGGGCATGCCTAAACCTTTGGGCTGGGCCTGCGGAGTGGCTGGCTATGTGCAAGATAAGTGTAAGCCAATGCTGCAAAAATGAGACTTGTGCCATGATGCTCGACCAACGTGGGCGCTGGTCTTAAAGGGGAGGGTATTGATACAATCCCACATCGGAATATGTGGGTGTGAAAATGCATTAGATAAGTAGGGGCACTACCTCCTCTTCTCAGCCAAGGTTTTGGTGGGAGTGGTCGTCTCATGCGTGGGTGCTCGACAAACTATTGAGCCTTGGTTACAACTGGCCCAATTTTAGGTGTCAGTTGGACTTTGGTTGACAAGGGATGAGTAGTGGTTGATACCTCATCAGAGCGATAGAGAGAGATTGTGTGTCGAGTGAGAGACGACGAGGGTTTGATGGAGAAGAGAGTGTTAGGCCCGGTGGAGACAAGGAATGTGAGGAGGGAAGGAGTATTCGAGATTGGAGAGGAAGCATGGAGAGAACGATGGAGGGTAATTTTGTCTGAGAAAACAAATACATATGAAGAGGTCTGACGTTTTTCGTTAGTGACACTAACGGAGGTGACCAATAGGGATTTGCAAGAGATTTTGCAATAACTTAGCGATTCGGAAGGATATTATATCAAACCTGAGCGACGTCTCAGTCCTTTTCCCATAAATTAATTAAAGAGAGAAAAGACAAGTGGATTATTGTTTTTGACGGTGAGATATTAAAGTGAGAAGGGGACTTCTTGTTTATGTATGCCGATTGTTTCAATTATAAAAGAACGTAAATGGAGAAATGCAAAAGCAAGTGGAAACTTTGTAATCGGGTTAATAATTTTTATGGTCACAAAAATTTAACTATTACTTAAATTTGATCGTAAAAATAAAAAATACTATCAAATAGTAGCATGAAAATTTGTCATCACTATGTTTCATCTCTGTTTCAAACTCCGTCGTTACCGTCGCCTCTCTCTCTCTCTCCTTCTGTTCCTCTTTTTCTGAAAACCCATCGAACCCCCAAAACAATCTCTAAAACCCCTTCCATGCCCTCCACCGACTCTCCACTGGATTTTCGTCTTCCTTGTCTAAGTTAAAAACCATAAACACTTTCAAAATTATTTGTGAATCTTGGTTGTGAAGAGCATGTTATGGGTTTTGACGAGGAAGGAGGTTTTGGCTTTTTAAAATTGTTGCAAATCTCAAGTGGGTTTTCAAAACGTGGTGCAAATTTCAGGTAGTTTACTAGGTTTTGTGTCTTTGCTGATGGAAATAAAGTGGAAAGGGAGAGACGATAAAGGAGAGATGTGGGAGACACGGCCGAGAAGGTAGGCTCATCTTATTCTATTCCTCCACTATCCAGGGCTGTACCTTGCAGAACAAGGCCTTCTCTTTCGGTGCTAGGTGAGGTTGAGGACTAATTTCCTTTGTCCCTCCCAGCCGACATAGTTGAGGTAGGAAGATCTCCCTGCCCTAAGTCAGAGTAAAGCTACTAAATATACAATAGTTTACTTACCAAAAGTTCTCGGACATTCTTCGAAAGGATAAAGTTTTTTCTGTTTTCTAAGAGTAGAGTGGGTTGACTTGAAGAAGACTAGCACCGGAGGCAGAGGGAATCCAAAGAGAGGTTGAAAAAAGCCAATGACAAACGTAAGTGGCAGTTTTTTTCTTAGTTGGTAAATTTTTTAGACAAAGTGATTGCGTTGAAGTAAAAAAAAATTACCATTTGATAATATTTTTTTATTTTTGTGATCAAATTTGAGCAATGGCTAAACTTTTGTGAATATGAATTATTTACACCTTCTAATGGGATGATTGGGCAGTGGTGTTTGTAGTCTCTCTTAATGGGAATAGAGTGGAATTATACAATGGCAAATTTTTCTTGTCTAAGAACGAAAATTAATATATGGGTTCATTCACTTTAAGTTAAGAAAGTGAATAAATACATATAGTAAGTTATTTTTTATAAATTTTGGAAAATTTTAGACATGATATGGGATTTAAAAAAATTTATATTTGTTTTTTGTTGACGATAATAATATACACACACAATCATATATGTGTTTGAAATTTTTTTAGAAAAATATCAAGTTTGTTTAAGTTTAAATGAAGTTTACTATATTATTTTTATTTAACTATGTTCATCTGCATACATTTGTATGCGATTATGTACCCGTTATATATTTTGTTTGCACACATTTGTATATAAATGTTTAATTGTCATTTCTATAAAATTTAGAGTTGTACACCTTATGTAAATGTTTTAAATTTTTTTTATGTTCAAACAAAACAAATATTAGAAATGGTATTTTAGTTATTTTTGACTTGTATTCATCCTGTACAAACTTTGTATGCATTTTTTTTGTTTTTTTCACGATTTGTACTCATCCACATTGGTCAAATTTTGTTGTGTGGTTAAACTCTGATTTGCAGTCGTAAAATAATTAAATGCTAAAATAATTAAATGGTTACATTTTTTGAAATCTTTTCTCTTGGCTCATTTATGAAAGTTTTTTTTTGAGGTGGTTCAGTTGTCAAAATTAATTGTCCTTTTTGTTAACAATTGTGAGTTTTTCCCACACGAAATCCATGGGTGGTCGACCAGAAATGGGCCCAGAAAGGAGAACCCACTTAGCAGTTAACAACCATCAGCCATAGAAAACATGATCTGGAACGATGTCACGATATTGCTGCCTAGCGGCCAGAAAATGTAAATGCAACTACTGGTCAAAACCACGATGCCAACCAACCCCTCCGTTTCTCCTCCAAAGACTACTTTCATAACTGACGCGCCATTTTATGCTTTCTATTCTGGTTTGTTGTACTTTTCCAACAATGCACACACAGAGAGACGCAATTTACACAAATTTGAGTCTTTTTCTGTTTTGTGGTTGGTTTTTATATCTGGCAAACCATATCTGGACGACTGGACGGTATACTCGCAATACTCTTGCTCAAAAGCACATGACTTACGTATGTAATCATCGTTTCTTTATTTATTTTAACCCTTTATAATAAAGATCTTTTCTTTTTTCTTGATAGGGGTCTTGGAGTTTTGCCCTTTATTTTTTCATAAATGGATGTGTTTGTGTCTTTGCAGAAAGTTCTGTTCTTTGTTACTTGATCAACCCATATTGGTGAAACAAGGTAACACACTTGTTTTCCTTTTTGTTCTTTTTCATCTGTGATAAAATTTTAGATTAGCATGTGATCATCAGCTCTCTGTCTCCTCCATTGAATTACTGAGTTTCATTGCTTATGGCGTGAAAATTTTCATTTGCCGGTAACTGAGAACAGCTTGCTATTTCAAAATTTCTAGGATTGTTTTTGAAAATGGTGAAGTGTGGTTGACGCTTTAATGGGGTATATTCAATGGTCTTATCTTACTAATATGAATTGAGCAGTGGCCGATATACTTTGTTTTGGCGGATAAGTTTGTAAATATGGTACGAATGTTTTATTACTAATATCTTGGGATCACGACAAGGAATTTGGTTTAATTAAATGCTTTTTTAATTGAGTTTTGGAGTGATTGTCTCTCAAACTATCAGAAATCTTTTCTTCATAAAGGTTAGCATTTTCAGCCACGGCTGAATATTAATTTAAGAAACCGGAATCATGACAAGGTATGTAGTCTTAAAGGTCAATAATTATGGAAGACATAATTGGAGACTAGAAGTTTCTAGTGATCTTTTTATAACAGGATAGTAGCAACCAGGAAGATGTTGCAGCGATTCCTGCAGCCATTAGATGTAGATTTTTTTTTTGGTACGTCATCTTATTTGCTTCCCTGGAAGTCGGACTCACAACTCCTAGCACTAGAGTTGAATCTAGTACCAATGAGCTACAAGCCCATTGGTAGCCACTAGAGGTGGTTCTGCATTTGCATCACCACGATCCAAACTAATCCTTGAGGATGGCTATAAGAATGTGCTGAAAGATTTTTAGGTTCTCATGCCTTTTATTCTTTCATTTTATTGTCCCTATAAATGCTGTGAAATTTGAAAAAATGTTAGCAGTATCGTGCATGTGTATATAGATGATAGTATTATATTTCTGTTTTTTATTTGCTTTTCTGGTTGGATTACTGCTTTTCCTTTTTGATTTCTTTTGTACCTTTTGAAACAGCATGAAACTTTGTTACAATTACGTGAAGGAATGTAGAACAGAGTCAAATACGCTCTAGAGAATTCATTTATCCAATAAATTGTGTCCCTCAAGTTAGTAGTTGTTACTAGAGACAGTAGTCATTTTATTTCCACATAATTCAATCAATATCAAGGTTAAGTTAGGTGATTTATTTTGCTAATGAGTTCATTCGTGTTTCTTTTTAACATCCACTAGAATAATTTTTTGTTCTCTCATTTTGCTTATAAATCACTGCATTTGTTGTATGAACCAAATATTAGCTTTCGAAGTTGTTCTTTTTCTTGTTAATTTTGCATGTTCTCTTGTATCTTCCAATCCAATTGGCGAGTTCGCCTGTTTTTGACACTTACAATGCTGTTTGATATTTTTCTTGCTTGAAGTTTGTGCCTAATGGGAGGTTGGAAATGGTCAAGAATTCTGGTAGCAAGGATATATATGGTTGTCGTTTTGATTAGAGAACTACAAGAATTATAGTTTTCTTTTAGTTTAATACAAAGATTCTAGTTTTCTGCTTCTCTGAAACAACTTTTCATTTAGGAACTAGTTTATTCTATCTGTTAATTGAATTGGCTACTAGATTTTGCAGGTGCTCTAAACAAAGGATTTTAGGCTCCTGTACTAGTCTTATAAGGTTCTTCAAAGATGACTTCTAGAAAATTGCAAGGATGTTCTGAAAAAGTTTTATCACCTGAAGAGCAGCAAGCCAAGGTACATTTTTCAAAAACTCAAAGATTGATGGCCAATTTTCATTCCAATAGTTTATACACAACGTCTCCAAGGAAAAAGGGTGGAGTTTTAGTTGCTTCAATCTGCTCAAAGGAAAACTAATTTCACTGGATTACACGGATGTTGATTGAGATGAAATATATAATGCTTTATTACATATGAGAATTCTAGAACATGGTCAATGACTGTGATTTTATCTATTTATTTTAATGGAATGTTATCATTTTTATGGAGTTTTCAGATAAGATATCAACGGAACAGTGACGAGGTTAACCAATTGTTTCCTTTTCTTTCCAGATCAATGATGTTAGAAAGATTTTAGGCCCAATCACTGGAAAACTTCCTGAAATGTGTTCTGATGCATCAATATTGAGGTATTTGAGAGCAAGGAATTGGAATACAAAGAAGGCTGTGAAGATGTTGAAAGAAAGTTTGAAGTGGAGGTTGGAATTTAATCCAGAGAAGATTCGATGGGTAAGTATTAGTTTTATGATTCAATTAAAATGGCTTGACCGTGAAAGAGTGAAACAAGAGATGAAGAAGAAAATTATTAGTCAGTCATTGCAATGCATTTACTCTATTCAAGCCAGCGGATTGTTGCAGAATTTGGTTCTTTAGCTGAACATTATCACAGAAGAGAGATCTGTGTGCTATAACTTTTTAACTCGTTTCCTTGTCACTTCGATAGTTTACTTGACCAGAAGAATATGAAAGAAAAAGTGAAAATGATATCCAATGTTTCTGTATCAACTGAGATTTGTGGTTTTCATATTTGTAGGAAGATGTTGCGAAAGAAGCTGAGACTGGAAAAGTTTATAAATCAAATTTCTTGGACAAAAAGGGAAGAACTGTTATCATCTTGAGACCAGGTTTCCAGGTAGAATTTTTTAGCGATTTTTTGTCCACAATCTTCCATGTGTAGAATTTCGTGTATTTAGATGGTTTTTGTGATGTCAGAATACAAGTGAGGTTCGCGGACAGATCAGGCACTTGGTTTATTGTTTAGAGAATGCCATAACGACTTCAAATCCTGATCAGGAGCAGATGGTATGGCTAATTGATTTTCAGAACTGGTCAATGTCTAGTATATCGGTGAAGGCAGCCCGGGAAACAGCTAATATCTTGCAGAATCATTACCCTGAGAGACTAGGCATTGCGATTCTGTACAATCCTCCTAAAGTATTTGAATCATTTTGGACGGTATGTTCTAATTCTACCTTGCTGATTTCATCTGCAGCTTTGATTTGTGCCTCACCTTGTATGACAAATTGATAATAATTCCCTTGCTCGGTGAATGTGTGAATTCCTCGTATTTGTGAAGTGTGAATGAAGAAAATTAGCATAAGTGCGAAATTTTGGTTTGAGACAACAATTGAAAATGAAAACTGTGGTGACAGTTCTGTTGCTGCTGATGACACAAATGCAGAAAACTTGAGCATTTCACATTTGCTCAACATTTGATACATCAAATGTGGTGATGCAAAAATTTATGACGAATTTTTATTGGTGCAGATGGTTAAGCCATTTATTGAGCCAAAGACATTCAAGAAAGTGAGGTTTGCATATTCATCTGACCCACATAGCCAAAAGATAATGGAAGAACTCTTTGATATGGATAAGCTGGATTCCGCATTTGGTGGGCGAAACCCTGGTGGGTTCAACTTTGAATCATATGGACTGAGAATGAAGGAGGAAGATAAGAAATTGTCTGATTTGATTGGCTCTGGATATTCATCGCCAATACCTTCTATCGTGCTTGAATCACAACGCTCTTCACCAACTGCAGACGATGCATCTGCAGCTTCTGATGAAGTTGAATCTTCGTCATGTGACGAAACAGCTTCAAACTTGGAGGCAGTTGAGGAAAACATACAAGGTCCTCCACTTACTTGCAAAGAGGCTGCAAATGGTGAAGGAGCTGAAGTGATGCAAGATCTGAAAAGTGAGAAGTCGGTATGATTCTTTGATTTAATCTTCGGAGGTTGTTGACAAGGTTCACTGATTAGCTACTTAAATTATTTCAACTGTCAACTGAATTGGCAAGAAAGCTAAAAATGTTTTGGCATGAGGCCAAACGTGGTTAACGCTGTTGTTCTTGCATAATTTTAAAGATACAGTTTCAGCAACTCATGCAAATAATAGCATGAACATGAATGTCTGACCAAAATGTTGTCTCTGTAAAGCACCTTCAGTAGAGCAAGCAATTTGGTTTAGATTAACTGTAATGTGCTTGCATCAAGTCTGAAATAAAGACATCTCGTCTTTTCTTGTTTTCTTTTTTTGTAAACTACTTTCCCTGAGCTCAATTCTAGCAATGGAGTCTGGAGATCCCTTTAAAGTTACAAACAACTCCATAATGGTTGAAAGGCTTTTGTATGCAGAAACAAATTCTGTGCCTGCAGAGACATCTTCTATGGCTTCCTTTGTTTATCTAGTCTAGTTCTTTGAGAGTTTCAGAAGACGAGATAAAAAAGAGGATAAATTGTTCCCTTATGTTAACCATGAAAAGCTTTTTTTTTTCATGGCCTCCAAAATGATGGAGCATAGTCTTCCTTGGATTAGTCATGTTTGCTCCAATTGGCAATCAAACTCTTTAATATTGAAATTGATTCAGAATAAAATAATAAAACATGGTTAATGATGTATTTATATTGAAATTATAACTGTAAATTACAGATATCAACAAGGTGGAAACTGACATTTATTTGTTAAAAAGAGAAGTAGATAGATTCTAGAAAGTGGAAATGTGGGTCGGCACGATTGCCAAGTTGGAAAGAAAGAGCAGCAGGAATAAGAAACCCCTTTGTCCATGGCATTGCAATGATCAAACCCACATTCTATTGAGACCTGTCTCCCACACTTAATTAAACAATTTGTTTTGTTATTTTTAATATATGGTGATGTGTTGTTATAAACTGCTGCTCTCTCACCCCTTCCAATCTTATCCCATTCCCATTAGGCATTAGCTAATTAGCTGATATGACTAGAATGAACTATGATATGTTTGAACTAGATTTGAGTTGGTAAAACTTTTTCACTCGATGATTATTGTTATTGAATTTTAAAATTTCTGAATAGCTATTTGAATAGAACTGTACCAAAGTTTAATTTTAGTTTAATTTTTAGTTAATTATATATTTGAAATAGTTGAAATAATTATAAAATCAAAAATTATTGGTTTAACAATAAGTATGCTGACACTAAATGAATGTGAATTTAAATTTCAAAAAACAAAAGATATTTGTTAGTAGGATTGACAATTTCTAACACGATAATATAATTTATGAATATATGATTATATCATATTTAATACGAATTGTCGTCCTTATTATTAAGATAAGAGAAAACTAACACTCAGAATTTTTGAAAGTGGACAACTGATGTTTTTAAGTAAATAAAATCTAATTCAAATTGGAATAAGGTAGTAAAATTTTCCTATCCAGATAAGAGGCAGCCTTAGTGCTAAAAAGATATTAACCTCAATCATGTAACTAATCACAGATCTAGTAGTCACCATTAAAAGTAGGAGATTTCAACAGAGAAATAAAAATTCAAGGTAGAAAATAGATGCCTTTTTAAAAGAAAACTAAAGTAACCAACTTTTCTCCCTCTCTCGCTCAGCATTTTCTCTCTATTACTTTGGTGAATAGCTCCCCATTTCTTCATCTGTCATAAACAACAAATTTAATACCACTCAAAACCCCTTATTAAGAAAGCTCAGCATAGCTGTTACTGGTACATTTATATATTTAAAAAAAAGAAAAAAAAGGGTAGCTACAGCAAGAAAGTAACAGAAAGAGCAACAAAAGCAGGGGATTCCATCTCTTTTGTATATATTTTTTTCCCTTTTAAAGTACTTTGATAGCCGTCCATTTCAATCACTTTGTTATTCCTTCACAGAATTCTCAAACTATAGCACAATTCAGGTATTGTAGAGTTGTGATCATCAACTGATTGCCTTAAAGTTTCCTACTTTATTGAACTTACTTATTTCAACTGTTTTTCGTTTCAGATATTGAGTTTGATCATCATCATCACCAGGTTGCTGTTTTTTCCAATCCAAGTTGATTTTTTTTTTAGGTGGGTTATGCTTGTTCTCAACCTCTTGTTTTGTTATATTGGTTTTAGTGTATTGGGCTCTACGGATCTAGCATGTTTTTTCTTTTTTTGGGTTGGAAAAAACAGATTTTGAGTGGAAACAGAGGCAGAGACATATAATGGGTATTGATGCAGTGAGAATTGGAGTTGAAAGTAGGAAACTTTTGGTGATTTCAGTGAGAAGTTGCTACAGAACTGTATGTAGACATCCATTTCTTGTGGGCATGGCGTGTTTCTTGATGCTTTTGTACAGATCATTTCCAATTTTGTTTTCCCTTTTGGTTTCTACGTCTCCTGTTTTGGTCTGTACTGCGGTTTTGCTTGGGACTTTGTTGAGCTTTGGAAAACCGAACGTACCAGAAATCGAAGAATATGAGGAGGAGGAAGAAGCTGCAGTTAGCCACGAGGTTTCACAGCTAAAATCTGGCGTTGTTGAGGATGCTACTGTTATTGTAAGAGATGAGAGCTTCTCTGTTGATAGACTTGCGCAGAAGAGAGAGCATGCACAGGAGAAGGCTGAAGATGAAACGAGTTTGGTGGAGAAGGTAGTGAACAAGGTTGAGGACGGTGGTGATGCTTTTGGGGATTATATGCCTCTGATTGATGAGAATTCCCGAGATATTCATTTTGAGAAGCAAGTTATTGAGGACGTGGAGAGAGGGTCTGATGACTCAGACAAGAAGGGGGAAAGTCAAGAGGAGATTTCAGGGACTGAAGAGGCATTGATTCATGATGAGGTTTCTGGAAATCAGTATACTTTGGTTTCAAATGTTGAAGATGATGAGAATCTTGAAGGTGGAAATGATAAATTGCTTGAAGAATATACTGAAGATAAAAGGGGAGATCACTTGGATTTTTCACATGATTTGTCATTAAAACGGGCCAATGATGATGATCATGATAAAGAAGAGGCTGAGGAGGCTTCTGATTCTGGGTCAGATGGGGCAGAGAGTTCCTCTCCAGATGCTTCAATGGCTGATATCCTTCCATTGCTTGATGAGCTTCATCCACTTTTGAATGAAGAAGCTCCACAACCAGTTCATGTATCTGATGATGGATCTGATGCTAGTTCAGAGTGTTCTCACAAAAGTAAAGAGAGCAATGTTGAGTCAGATGATGATATGGAAAGAGATGCCAATGGAGTAGATGACAATGACAATGAGGAAGAGGAAGAAGAAGCACAAAGAGGTAAAGAGGATGAGAGTAAGGCTGCTATCAAATGGACAGAGGATGACCAAAAGAATCTTATGGATTTGGGAACTTCAGAGCTTGAAAGAAACCAACGTTTGGAGAGTCTAATTGCCCGGAGAAGAGC
>CAODLS013029160.1:0-15563 GCA_948243855.1 Flueggea neowawraea
TTCAATATCAATGTCTTTTTCTCACCAATTGAATAACAATAGTCTGAAACACAAGAAGAAAGTTGCCAGAATAGTTAGCACATTGCCCATGAGCAGACTTCATAGTACTAGTCTAATTTAAATCACCCCACTCTAGCTTTAGTTGATATTATGTTTTGTTGATGGCATGCTTTGAATGCAGTCATTTTGAATGGTAAGTGCAACAAAATCCTGTAAATTGATATGGGAATTGTACAAGCATAATTTATTATTTATATAAGCTAGTCAACTTTGCAGCTCTGAATTGGCATTGCAGAGGAATATGTTCCTTTATTATATATGTAATACTTAATCTAATACAACCAGACATGCAGGCCTGCAAATTCAAGAAAATGAGGTCTATTATGTTCCACAAAGCTAACATCACTAAAAAGAATATAAAAATGGTTGGAGATTTCGTGAAATGGGTGACCATTGACTTCACGAAGCTAACATCATCAAAAAGAATATAAAATGTTGATCGGAGATTAAAATGAAATGGGGTGATCGTTGACGTGGCTTTACCATTGGTTTGGTTACATTTTCACTATTCTGGTGATGCTTTTGAGTTCTTAGCTCTCTCACGGCTTTGCTCTCTGAAAAGATCTGCTCAAATATACTCATCACAAAGCCTAAGGGGCAGATACAGGTATGTTGATCAAATATACTCTCTCACGGCTTTTCTTTATGTTTATTTCAATTACTGATTCATCGATTGATTATTTATTTTTTTTAAAAAAAGACATTTGTTGAGAGTTTATACTCAAGTGTCCACAAGTAATGATTTCTCTAGCTATCCTCAAATTTCAAATTCGGTTCTTTTGTTAATCAAGCTATTTGCAAATGATTTCTCCAAGTCAATAAATAGCAAAAAAAAGATTGTAAATTTGTTGCATAACCATTGGCTGGGTCGAACCAAGTCAGCCAACTTGAAGTTGAGTTTTGGCAGTTAGATCCTTCAACAAAGCTATATATTATTGCAATATTTACAAAATTAATGGCAAGCTTTGGAGCCATTTGTTATTAACCAACTGTTTTTGCACTTGATCAGTTGATCTCATTAGAAACTAATCAAAACAGTTTGTTTTCCAATACAACATATAATTGCTTTCTTGTGCTTGATATCTATAAGTACCGTGAATGACATCTTCTCCACACTGTGTCGACACCTTGTAGAAATGTTTTTAGCTCCTCTTCTTATTTTCCTCAAATAAAATAGATCATGACAGTTATGGCACATCAAGTTTGCGGGCAATTAAGCTGCTTAACCAACATTTCCAATGGCTTCTTCCCCTTCCACCCCAAGGAAGAATGATGTATTCTTGAGTTTCCGAGGCCCTGACACGCGTGATGGCTTCACTGCCTATTTGTACGAAGCTTTGCGTTTGCAGAAATCAATACATTTATCGATAAGAAGCTTGAGAGAGGTGAAGAGATATCCGCTGCCCTTCTTCAAGAAATAGAAAGCTCGAGCATATCCGTGGTCATTTTCTCACAAGATTATGCATTTTCTCCTTATTGCTTGGATGAATTGGAGAAAATTATTGAACGCAAAGAGTCGATTGGACAATCTGTTTTCCATGTCTTCTTTAAAGTTGATCCTTCAGACATAGAAGAACTAAGAGGGAGATATGGAGAAGCATTTGCTAAGCACGAAGAAAAATTCAAAGGAGAAAATGACAAAATAGAAAAATGGAAGTCAGCTCTACAAGAGACCATAAATTTCTCCGGGTGGCATATTACAAATGATAAGTTAACACTTTGATCATATGAACATTCTAAATTTAGATTGTCACTTAAAATGATTACTAACTTGCTCTTGTTTATTCAACAGGGATGCGCCAAAATGCATTACAAGAATTGTTTTAACAATCTCGAAGAAATTGAATGAAGAAAAAAAAGCTCTTAAGAGAAAATTGCTAGAACTTCAAGCTATAGAAGCTGAAATAAATTCACAGTTAGAGAATAAAAAGCCTATTTTGAGTAAACGACAGAAAAATGAAGTTGGATATTGGTTGACAAATGTAGGAAGGATTAAGAACGAAGCTCGAAGTATGCACAAAGAATTAGAAAAAAGCAAATGGACTACGCAGTTTGGAGGTTGTGTAAAGAGAATGATCGAAGAAGTGAGAGAGCTTATAAATCAAAAGGGTAGTCTTGAAAGGGCCCTTGTAACAAATGCACCTCAAACAAATCATGAAGCCTTTCTGACAAAAAGACTGGTGGGTCAAGAATTTCAAAGTAATATGGATTTGATTTTGAAGTGGTTACGTATGGATGGGGTCTCAAGCATTGGCATTTATGGGATGGGTGGTGTGGGCAAAACAACTTTGGTGACTCATATACATAATAAGATTTTAGAGAACCCATCCAAATTTGCTCATGTGTATTGGGTTACTATGTCACAAAATTTTAGCATTCATAGGCTACAGTCTCTTATTGCTGAAACTATCCGTATTGATTTTGGCAAAGAAGAGGATGTGAGAAAAAGAGCGGTGAGATTGTCAATAGAACTAAACAAAAGACACAGATTTGTTCTCATCGTTGATGATTTATGGAATCCTTTTGACGTAATAGAAGTTGGAATACCAATTGAAAGGAATGGATGTAAGTTGATTGTTACAACTCGATCTATTGAAGTTTGTAGGCGAACAGATTGCCAAAAGTTTGCAAAAGTTGAATGCCTAAATGAGGAAGAAACTTGGGACTTGTCTATGAAGACATGTGGATGTAACTTACTATCAAATGTTGAGGAGACAGCAAGATCTATTGCAAGAGAATGTGCTGGTTTGCCTCTTGCAATTGTTACCATGGCTGGAAGCATGAGAGGAGTTGATGATGTTCAAGTGTGGAAGAATGCATTGACGGAATTACAAAGTTCAATTTTAAGAAAAGAAGACATGGGAGAGAAGGTATTTCAAATGTTGAGATGCAGTTATAATTGCCTGAATGATCTAGCTCTACAACAATGTTTTTTATATTGCGCACTATTTCCGGAGGATCAAGAAATTATGAGAAAGAACCTCATTACCTACTTGATTGTTGAGGGAATAACAGATCATGAAATGGATACCATTCAAGCAAAATATGATTAGGGTTACGCCATGCTCAATAAGCTTGAAAATGTTTCCTCGTTGGAACGAGTAAATTATAAGAATGATGAGGGTGTGAGAATGCATGATTTGACGAGGGATATAGCTATCCAAATTATAAAAGAATGTGAACCATCAATAATTGAGACTGGAAAGGGATTAGAATATGTACCAGATGAAAATTATTGGAGAAAGGATACTGTAAAGGTTTCCTTGGTGGAGAATCTCATTGATGAAATTCCACCTAACTTTTCACCATCGTGTCCCCATCTTTCAACTCTATTGTTGTCCTCCAATAGATTGCTCTCCATTGCAGACTCCTTTTTTGATCATTTGAAAGGACTCAAGGTTCTTGATCTTTCTTATACAGTTATTAAGGAATTGTCGGAATCTGTTGTGAGCCTAAAAAATCTCACCGCATTATTTCTTCAATACTCCTCGGTAAGATATATACCAACATTAGCAAATCTCAAATCAATGGAGTGGTTGGATCTATTCTGGTGTGAAGAAATTGAGGAAGTGCCTGAAGGTTTGGAATCTTTGTCAAATCTTAAGCATCTCAATCTCCTTGGTACTAATATAATGGAGTTTCCAACTGGAATATTACCGAAGCTTACTCGTCTACAATTCCTAGCATTTGAAAATCCATCAAAAAATGGGAAGGAACTTGGAGGCTTGCGGAGGTTAGAAGATTTAACTTGGTGCTTTCCCAGTGTTGGAGATTTGAGGACATTTTTATATTTGGTTTCTGAGATGCCAAGAAAACAATTGGAATACAAACTTTTTGTGGGAGAATTTGTTGACGATTTTTATGTTTATTTTTCTGATAGAGACGGTGAAGACCATAAAGTGACACTGAAGGATTGCACAATTTCGGGAGAACTAAGAGGATTCCAAATAGGTTTTCTGAAATTTTTAGGTGTGTCGTTTGAAAATGGAAGAGTTCTATGTTCCCACCTTCCAATGGGATTGAAGACATTGTGGATTAAAGAATGTGGTGGGATAGAATACTTGTTTAACTTGCCAACCTCGCCAACAATCTTTCAAAATCTTGAGAAACTTAATGTTTCTAAAGTGGATAATCTGAATTCCCTTTTTGTAGTACCTCATTCTACCTTATCTTTCTGTCTTAAAATATTCGATATTAAGTCTTGAAGACACAATGTGATACTTTACGAAATGCTTGTCGTTGTGTCTCAGAAGTTTATACATGATAATCTCAAGTGTATACAAATGAATCTTATAATGCTTGTCATTATCTCTTGAAAAGAACTTTCTGACTGCATGGGTCAGATGATGTGATCAAAATTTTATTAACTTACGTCAAATTTCAGTAGCAGATTATCTTCCTGGTTCCAAGATTACCCGTCAAGATTAGTCTTGCTCTAAAATGAGAAGAATTGAAAGACATGAAATGAACATGCTTACCTAAAAATTTCTCAGAGTACTATTTATTGGGGATTGTTTATTCAAGATGGATAATTTTTTTTATATTACTACTTCCGTCTAAAAATGTGCATCACTCATTCTAATTCTTTTACTATACGAACTACTTAATTTGAGAAATTTAACTAAATCAAACATCTAGAATGCCTTGAAAAACATGGTTCACGACAAGGCCACATTCGTAAAGGTCGTGAATGATTGAAATGTTGTCAGTTTCTTAAACTACATCAATATCATGATGGGTCCAATGTTTGTCAATTTATTGGCTCCATGATTGCATCTAGCAATTAGTATCGCCTCTGACTAGGAAAATATCTTGTTGGTTCTGTGTATTTGGCTCTCTGTCAATTTTATCAATCGCATATGATCATTGCTTATGTGGTCTTTGATTTGATTATTGCTTCAACGAAAACAATTTTTCCTCTAGAGTTTCTTCTTGTTTTACTAATTTGAGCAACTCTTCTTATTTTTTTTATCATAACATATATAAATGTACGGGTATAAAAAAAAAATTAGACATTTTTATTCTTGTTTTTTATTCATAAATACTTATAAGTCCTTTGTTATTGGATAATTAATAAAAAATATGCTTTTTAAATGGATTTAAAATTAGATTGATGATTGTAATTATCTTAATTATGAAAAGATAGAATTGTATTCGTATTGCAATTTGATTGTAATTATCTTAATCAACAAAAGAATAAAAGAGATCATGATTTCTTGGTCTTTAATTTGTTGATCACACCATTTCAATTTGATTGTAATTATCTGATTGTAATCTTAATGTGCATTCAAAATTCATTTCCGTAATTTTTAACTGATAAGCATTGAATTAATGTGAGACTAAAATCCCCATATGACCATTTAATAGTGATGCTTTTTTTTTCCGCAATCAACGTGAATTATCTTATTATAATAGGAAGATAAATTTTACTGATATATTAGATTAGTTTTATTCAAATCATCAAGAAGTCTATAAATAGTAGATCTCCACGTACAACGAGTGCAAGGATTCGTGCAACATACTGTGATGAGTCATTCTGCAACATAGTTCCAAGATAGAACTAGAGAACAAGATTGATTCGAGGGGCAACATTGAGAGAAAACCAACACAGACGTAAGGATCAAGGTAGAATTGAGGCTCAATTACAAGGAAAATCTAGGCGCAACATTGAGAGACAACCAACATGGACGTGACGAGCAAGATAAAAATGAGGTTAAAATTGGTGCAAATTATGAGAAGTCATGTAATTAGTTTGTAATAGTGCAAAAAGCTACATATATTCTTTTTTTTAAAAAAAAATTAGAAGCCATGTATTATAGTTTATGAATAAGAAAACATGTATTGATTTTTTTTTTTGTATTCAAGGAATTCTTTCTATCATTAATGTAAACACCTTTTATTCTTATTTAAATATAAAGTATGTGCAAACCTACTATATTTTAAATTGTTAATGTTTGTCGTATAATTGATTTTAAAGGGTTAATTGCTTATAGCATAATATGATTTTG
The DNA here is from genome assembly GCA_948243855.1 of Flueggea neowawraea. Lineage (NCBI taxonomy): Eukaryota > Viridiplantae > Streptophyta > Magnoliopsida > Malpighiales > Phyllanthaceae > Flueggea > Flueggea neowawraea. The sequence goes on from CAODLS013029160.1 coordinate 6,069, forward strand.
TGAATCATATAACTCAATGGTTGCTACTGATTTTATTACTCGAATAAAAGGTTACTACTGATTTTACAGAGAAAATATTTTGTAGGAATTTATTTTTCTATATATATAAAAATTTGAAAATATTTATTACTATTTTAAAAAAATATGTAATATTACATAATGAATTTTGGTGTTAAGTGTCATTGTAGGTGTTTTTCATTTTTTCTTTTAAAAAGAGGCTCTTTACAATTTTTTAAAAAAAGTGAATCGCTGTAAAAATTGTACTAACACTTAAGAACGTTAATCTACATACGATATGAAGATTTAGAAGGATTCATGTGAAAGTGAAAAAATACAAATTTACGTATGAAAAGTACAGTAAATGGAAGAATGTTTTACTCAAAGATACTGACAAGTTATAAGGCAGCACAAATATTTCGTTTGGGCAAAACCTAAAATTGGAACATCAACTTGAGAAATCCAAAAAGTAATCAAAACGTTTTGTGGTCTAGATTTTATTGTGATTGATTTTGATTTTAACGACGTTCAACAGTACCCTTAATCTATTAATACGAATCTCATAATACTATTATCATAAAAAATACTATTATCATATTTTTTTCTTTAGTTGTTGTGGACCATGTCCGCGCGCTAGACTTATCCACTGAGGTATTATCCGTTCTGAGCGCATGAGCTCTCACGGTTTTGTCCAAAAAAAGACGTATCAGTAGTTTGAGGCGCCTCAGTATTTTGAGGAAAGAATGTACTTATAAGCGACTCTTGACCTCGACTCTTAGGCAATGTAGTTTGAGGTAAGAATGTGTTTATAAGCGATCATTGGTCTCGACTCTTAGGCTATGTGAAAACATGACATTATAATAGCCCCCTAGTTGAGGTTAATGAGCTTGGGAAAATAGCTTTTAGCTCAACGATTTTTTGCTCGAGTTCCTACAGACGAAGCTAATTGTTGTGGACCATGTCTATGTGCTAAACTCATCCACTGAGGTATTGTCAGTTTTAGGCTCTTGGACCCTTACGATTTTGTCCAGGAAAATGCGCTTCAGTAGTTTGAGATAGGAATCTGCTTATAAACGACTACTGACCTCGACTCTTAGGCGATGTAGGAACATGACATTACAAGTCTTATTATTAATTTTTTTTTATCCATCTTGATTGGTTGAGTTTGATTTCAAAGTTTTCCAATTTCATTAGGATTTTTGAATACCAAATTATCACGTTGGTGTGATATAAAATTTTATGTAACGCGTTAATTTTCAGTTTCATTTATTTTTTTTATATTTATTATATAGCTCGTTAATTTATGTGCAGAAATGTTTTCTTGCTTACAATCATGGGTATGTATTTTTTTTTAGTGAGGATGGATATGGATATACAACACCCTTATCAAGGATATTTAAAATTTAAGCGGTATTAATTTTTTTTAATTTGGATTTGCTAATATTACCTTATGTGCCTGTACAAAAATTAAAATGATAATTTCATTGCAATAAGAAATAATTTTACAATGAATGTAAACATAAAATACAAATTCAATAATAAAATAATAATTTTCTTTTATCTTTTACTAATATATTGTTAACATATGTGTGGTTGTGATAATAATTTGTTTTCGTTTCTTGTTATGTCACTCAATTTAAAAGCTTTTTTAATGTATTTTAATATCTTAGTATATGTTCTAATTTAATGGAGTTTCATTATTTATGATAAAGTTCATTGTAAAAACTAATAAATTAAGGAACACAAGAGCAACGTTTCCTAAAGATGTTGTTTATAAGAAATACTTTCGCGACACAATACTAAAATAAGCTTGATACTAAAGAAATTAAAATTAATATACAGTAATACTATTTAAAAATCTAGCATTGAGTTACGGGCTTCTTTATGGAAGATCTGAATATAATCATCCTAATTTATTTAAAATGGAATAAATTTTTGTGAATATTTTATAATCATTACATTTGTGTTTATTCAAATAAATAATTTATTCATTAATTAGACACAATTATGCAAAATTAATACAAGCACATATGCCACGTGCAACGCAAGTTGAACAAAAACTAGTTACAGTAAAAGTATCTACAACCAATAACTCTATTTTTAACTCTAAAAATAATATTCTTTCAATATTTTTTTAAATCACATTTTATATTATTATTTTTTTACAAATTAAACACGAAATTAATTATTAAAAAATATGAATTGACATTTTATTTTATACATATTATTTATTTTAATTAACAAATAATTAAAATCTAATCATAATATATTTTTTAATTAAGAATTAATAAAAAAAGTAAACAAACAATACATTGATTAATTAATAAAAATAAATACAACAGTAATTGAAAAGAAAATAACACATAATTTTTCGTATAGTTTTATGAATTAATTAAATCATTAATTAACATTGTATTCAAACTAATTAATTAAATCATTAATTAGTTAAAACATGAAAAAAATCAAAAATAAAATATATAAAATAGTACAAAGTAGTCCAACAAATAATTAACATTCATATAATTGAGAGTAATACATAATATGAAAGTAGAATGAAAGTAATATAAATAATTAATTTTTATAAATTTAATTTTTCATATATTTTTATGAATTAATTAAATTATTAATCAACATCATAATCAAATTAACATTGTATTTAAACTATTAATTAACTAAAACCCAACAATTGAATAAATAAACAACATTGATTAAGCAAAAAAAATTTAAAAATGAAATGGCGAGTGCCACGCCAACATTGGTGTGGCATTGTAGCTCAGCCAAAAAGAGGCGTTGAGAATAGCGCTGTATTGGAGCGTTGTTTGCTCCAAAATTGGAGTTTTGCTCTATTTATGGAGCTGGGTTGGAGAACCTCTTAAAAGTCGTCCTTTATGCCACTAGCACACTAATACTTTTATAGAACTGACCTCCAACATTAAAGGTTTGAATTCCATTTTTGAACGCTTTTTATCATTTTATTTTAATTATGGGATATCCATATTTACATATCTTACAATTAAAGATTTGAATTCCATTTTTCTATGCTTTTTATTATTTTATTTTAATTATGAGAGATCCATATTTACATGTCCAATATTAAAGGATTGAATTCCATTTTTAGAGATTTTTAATTATGTTATTTTAATTATGAGATATCCATATTTACACATTTTATTCAGAATTTTTCGTGGAGACTTGTCGATAGGAGATTTTGCACAGAACTTGCAACATCTTTGCCATTTTCCTTTGGTAATGGTAGGCATTTGTCCTCCAATTTTTGGCATGTTACAGAAAGCAAGCTTTTCATTACGAACATCTAGAATCCCCATCAATACATGGAAGGCACACAATCTAACCTTATAGATCATGACCACTTTATAGTTAAACGGAGAGTTTTCACTTGGTATCAATCGGTAGTACCTATCTTCCTAAAACATCATGACCATTTTTACTTGATATCAATCGTTAGCGCGTCTATTTTCCTGACATGGGTTACAAAAAACACAACGTGGAGATAGAAAATAAGACAACAGGTGGAGAAATTGCCGGTAAAATTATCTACAACCTGTGATGATTACCTATAACGGACGAGTGAAACAGAGTACAGTCAAGTGAACTTGATCACAGCCCAATGTTTGTCAGTCATTTGCAACTTGCGGCACCGTATCTGCTACACCACTCATAAACTGGACCCTTTCCGACAATCCGAAATTACAATTCTTCGTGTGAAATGTTGCTTCAGCAAAACTGGGAAGTTTACACCATGGTCCCTTGATGTCAATATTATATCTTTTGCCGGTTAGACACAGTTCGAGTTGGTTGAGGTGATTCCATATAACTGTCAGGTTCATCTTCATCGTCAGAAGCCAGGATGGACGACCCCATCCATGCCTTAAAACCTTCATTGACTCGCCTTTCCATTTGTGGTGAAACTTCCAAGGGGTTGGCTTCTAACATTTCCAAACCAAGGTTTCTACCACCAAATTCGCTCTCATCAAGAATCACAGCAGCTTTCCTTCTCGGGAAGAAAGCAGTTCCTGCATATAAAACGACCAGCCCCCATGTGGCGATCTCATAGCACCAAAACAAAGGTAATGAGCAACTGCTTCCTAATGTCAAGAGGCTTGAGCCAAGAAATAGTGCGAGAAGACCAAAGATGATGGCAAAGACAACATTCAAAATGGATAAGCAACGGATGCCACCTGCAAATCATGAAAAAGAAAGTTAGTTAGAACTCACATTGATAGAACAATTAGTTCAGCCTCACAGTCATTTCCAATTTTAGTTACAAACCAGCAGCCATTCAACGTGAACAAAAGATAAACTATAAGAACTACATCTGTCAATTTCACTTTTGAAAAGAAAATAAATGGAGAAATAACATCAACTCTTATGCCAGGAAATTGTTTCGTTGTCCACAATTATTCAGAAAAACCGAAACTCGAGAACATCATCCAAGTTTTCTTTTGAGGATAAAACAATCACATGTAGTCATCCAGCTGCTCAATTTGTTTGTCCTCCTTTTCTTTTGGCCGAGTTCACTACCAAGTTTCATCTTCATTTCTCAAGAATAAGTTTCATTACAGGAATTATCTCCATAGGCAGCTGTAATTCAAGTAACAGTTGATCCGCCCAACAACTGCTCTTCTTTTCCAAAACTCAAAAGACTCTTCTAATCGCTCAATCAATCAACAATTTACATAGTTGCCTCATGATTTGCTTCTTGACCTTTACATGAACCAAGGATTTAAAATGAAGTAGATGAATATGATACCAGATGGTAACAATAGGAGTTTGGCACTTCAAAACATTTGCAAATGGGACAAAAATCAAAAATCCTATTGGAAAACTGAATCTCTTGAGGAGCAAAATCCCGCAACTGAATCACATATATCCTAACAGTAAATGCAGATTCCAACTGAATGTTGATTTTTGAAGCAGTGGTCATTGGATGTTGATTTTTGTGTAATATGACATTCTAACTGAATGCCTGTCAACGCAGATTCCAGTACCTATTTATCTTATTGTATATAGATGGTAAAGATGTTTATTTCTTAAGGAAGCACCATTCGAAATTTGAGCAAACAAATATTCCCTAGTGCAAACGGACAAATGTATGAAGATGCCAACACCATTCCAATTCTTCTCCATTGCAATTTGCAAAGAAAAAGTTAATTTGCATGTATTATCCATCAGGTAATTACTAGCCTGATAACTAAAAAAGTCATAATATTACTCTATAAAAAGTTCCTAGTAAACACATGATTTGTGGCGATAAGGCCAAACAGAAACAACAAAGAAACATCTCTCGTTTGTTCAAGAAAACTACAGAAGTACCTCAAGAAGTCAATATGCAAGTAATAAGGAACAGAAAATCTCCCTGAGAAATATTTCTAAAAATTCCACATCCCTTCTCTTAGAATCTTAGACCATGAACACATATTTGACATCACAGAATATAGACAACTCCCACATTTCCAGCACCAATTTAAGCACGAAAGAAAATAAAAATTATGTTCTCGTGTCTTCGTGAAACATCCACATGTCACTAAGCAAATCCCAGTAAAAGCACTCTTGTGACATGCATTGGAGACGTAAAGATATTTTAATGGAAAGAATCACCAAGGATTGGAACGATTTAAAACTGTTTCTACACACCATTTCAAAACAATTGAAACATACCTCGTCTCGAAGCACAATAGTATTCTCAACCACTTTCAAGCATCCATGTCTAGCGGGAGCAGAATAAGCGACAGGTATGCCTGCATCATGAATAAAACCACAACATAATGAGATGCTTAATAGACTCCAAAAAATGTGAAATCCAACTTCTTCAGCAAACAGCAATATAAAAGTGAATACCACAATTGAGTAAAACCTCATTAACGACATTGTTGCTACACCTATATTGATATCTAGAAAGAAGGGTCTGCAACACCTTCTAATTACTTCCATCTATTGCCCATTTTTAGTTGCTTATCCCAAAACCAGTAACCTTATAAAAATGTCTAGAAAATTAAGATGTCTTTTTTTCTCAAACAAAGGCGATTAATCATATTCAAACAGGAGTTCTCTTAGAATTATAATAACCAGATGGTAACACCATAAAAGATCGAACTTCCAGTTGGAAAAGAAAATTTTCAAGCTCTTTTGTAATTAATATTAACAATTCAAGCAACACCTTGCCAAAATCATTGACGCCTCCATTTCAAATATACGCTTTCACGCAATCCAAAAATGAATAACATAACGCTGCAAACATCTTTCTTGTCACCCACAATTCCTCCTATCCAAGAACCATCCCATTCATTCCATAAATTGCGCGATGCAAATTAATCTATCAAAGGCATATACAGAATTACAACATAACAATCAGCATCACGACAATTCAAAACAACCAAGACACTAACCAAATCAAAAATCAAAACAAACTGACAGAATTACCCGATACCTGCCACAAGATACGCAACCGAAACCAGGAATATAATCAAAGACGGCAAGAACAAAACCATCCAGTAATAGCCAACAGTTTCCTGATCCGTCAAGTAAAATGCACCCGGGAACAGATTTGAATCCCCACCTCCGCCTCCTCCCCCCTTTATTTGCAACGGCTGCATTCTCCGGTCACTACAAAACGGCCTCTTCCCACTCACGCCCGGAAACACGATCCTCAAGCTCAACGCAGCGCACAGAGCAATCGCAAAACAAATAACCGCCACGACTGTGACCAACGCCGGTCTTTGCAACTTGATCCATGCCTTTTCCTCTTCCCTCAAGCTCTCGTACTCGTGCTTCGGCATGAACGCCTGCCGAAGCGCGTCGCTGATGATCGCCGTCGGGTTCGGTCCTCGTAGAGACGAAACGCACGCGACAACTTTGCTGAAGTGGAATGGTTCCTATTAGGGTTTTGTAGGTTCAAATTACAGTTGCGAATTGAAACCCTAGCTATTGAATTTGGTTGAATCTGGATAGTACAGTTGGAGGAGAGCGGTTTTCACGTAAATGTGGCGAGTGTGAGAATTGGCGCGGGGTTTTTCAGTGTGGTGGCGCGTTCGATTCTTTAACTCCACAGCTCTTCAAGTTATTAACTGTCTTTTTTATTTTCTCAGTCAAAAGAAAAACTTATAATGGCAAGAAAATCAAATAACTATAAATTTAATTTGATATTCTCTCCAACCAAAATTTTATTCATTTACTTAATAAAAAATGTAATTGAGTATATCTATTTTTTAACATAAATGCTTATCACATACACCTATAAATGTGAGGATGTAGGATAAAAAATTGGACATTTTTATTTTTTTTAATTCTAAATTACTATAACTGTTAGATAATTAATTAAAAAAATATTTTATTTTTAAATAGATTTAAAATTATTTATATAAGTATTTATTTAGATAAATATTTATCTTTATTTGTGTTTAACAATCTCTAACACAAAAATATTTATCTCTATTAGCATAATTAATTAATATCTTAGACATTAGATTTAAAATTGTTTAGATTAATATTTATTCAGATAAATATTTATCTCTATTCATGTCTAATAATATTTTGCACTAAAAGTATTTATCTCTATTAGTATAACTAATTTTTTCTTTTATTAATAAATTTAAATTATGATTAAAATAAACTAGTATCTGAATATTGTTATTGTATAGTATATCTCTTTTATTATGGATATCTATAGTATTAATATTTCATTTTACACTTAAAAATTGTGCCTACATATAATAATATCATTATATGTAATATATTAAAAAATAATTAAATTATAAATAAAAAGACATCAATAACATGGAACGCAAGTACACAAAATACTAGTACTTATAAATGAGAGGATGTAGAAAAAAAATTTGAACACTTTTGTCTTTCTTTTTAATTCTAAATTACTATCATTGTTAAATAATTAATTAAAAAATTTTATTTTTAAATGGATTTAAAATTATTTATATAAGTACTTATTTAGAAAAATATTTATTTTATTTGTGTTTAACAATCTCTAGCACAAACATATTTATCTCTATTAACATAACTAATTAATATCTTAGAAATAAGATTTAAAATTGTTTAGATTAATATTTATTTAGATAAATATTTATCTCTATTTGTGTTTAACAATATCTGGCACTAAAAGTATTTATCTCTATTAATATAATTAGTTTTTTCTTTTATCAATAAATTTAAATTAAAAATTATGATTAAAATAAACTATTATCTGAATATTGTTATTGTGTAGTATATCTCTTTTATTATGGATATCTATAGTATTAATATTTTATTTTACACTTAAAAATTGTGCTTACGTATAATGTAGTAATATTATTATATGTAACTTATTAAAAAACATATTCAACTAAATTTTTTACTACATAATTTGATTTTATTTTTTTATTTTATGTTATAAAAATTGACTAATAAAATTTAAAGATATATATTTATATTAAAAATAATTAAATTATAAACAAAAAAAACTTCAATAACATGCTAAGCACGTACTCAGAAAGATAATACATAAAAATGTATTATCATTTTTTCATTTGCGTTTCTCGCATCAAAAGCTAATGTGAGGAGCGAACGTGGATGTTTTGTTCCACATATCAATTTGGCATGCCATATACCATCTTTGTCATTATATCAAGAAAGAACTTCCAAATCAGCATTTCAATTCACTATATAATCTTTAAACTAACAAAAGATTATAAGCACACCTTTAAATACTTGTCATATTATATGGTAATCGAATATATTGAGTACTAAATTAACACAAAGAATCTCCAACAAACAATACAACTAACTTCAAACCCTGACCAATCTCATTAGCAACTTAAAGTTAAAACATTAATCATTATTCAATATGTGACGGTTCAAAAAAACAATTGCAATATGCATGACAACACGCAAGACAAGCATGAACCACCCATACGTCGCTACCCATCCGTGAGTAACCTCACGCGCCACCGGTGACTGTGCCGTTCCTTCAAACGGACTCTGTCATTTAGTGGCGCAGAAATCGAAAGAGGTGAAATCGGTATTTTTCGAGAATAAGAGGCGATGGATGATGGTACGAAATCTCAATTCCAATGACGAAGGTGGATTGGCAGTAAAGTTAGTAGAGTCCTCCGAATCTGTGGTGGATTGGCCGACCCCACCTTCTTCTGCCACGCAGAGCGCACAAAACTCTGTCCTACCGGCTGTTTTATAGTAATAACAACACTCCGTGTAAGCAAAGCAACAAAACAGACTGTGACTGGCTTTAGCTCTGGATCCTTGTCATTTCCAAGTCAACCTTAAACCTCCACAAACTTCGACTCATAGAGTTACAATATTCACCCCCACGCGCTTGGTTTGCACTTAACACACGTCAGAAATTGGACACGTGGCATTCGTATGGAATTCTGAGATTTATTTATGTTTTTTAAGGAAGTATCTTCATAAATTTTAATAAGCTTTACACTGTTGCTTAAGCATCTTCTTAAAATTTTGAATCTTATTAATTTA
>CAODLS013029391.1:0-13409 GCA_948243855.1 Flueggea neowawraea
CTTATCAAAACTATATGTTTTCACTATGAAACCATGTTTTAAGAATCGAATGATTATTAAGTATGTTTTCATGCTTGCTAGATGCTTTGCTTGCAAATGATTTCGAAATGACTTTCAAAAAACTATTACTTATAGCATGTATATGTATATGTATACGTCTATACCTGCATGTGGTATTTTAAACTGTTTTCAAAACAATCTTTGTGAGACACGTATGAGGCGGTTTGGAGTGTTTTCCCTCACTGGGCCCTGACCCTCTTTTCTTTCTATGTCTACTGTTGGTTTTATTCCGCTGGTTGAGTACTTTTGACTACGACGACATTTCCGCATTTTGGATACCAGTGAGGTGTCATTTGATTAGTGACGCTCTTTTGATCGGGCTCTTATGTTTATGATGTTGAGCTCTACACTGGGATATTGTCAGGTTATTGAGTTACCTTTATACTTTGATGTATTTGGATTTATTACGATATTCATATATATATGTTTTGAATATTTTATATATGAAATATGTTTATTTTATCTTATATTTTACATAATAAAAGTTTTTATTAAATAAATATTTTAATCAAATGAATTTGGGTAGTACGATATGAACCAAGAGGTTTGTGCGAGATGGGTTGGGCTCCCATAGACGGTTCGTCTCGTACCCTGATGTGGACTTCCTCTCATCCACATCTCCGCCCAAGTCTGTGTTGAGAAATAATATTGGTGTTAGTGCATTGCTAGGATATACCAATGTGATATACAAAGACTTGGTTGCTGAGTTTTATGCAAACATGGAAGTTGCTAAGCGACATAATGAACCGGAAATTGTTCTTACAACTCGGGTTTGTAACAAGAGTTTCCTCATTTTGGAAAGAAGGCTTTGTAGGTGGTTCTATATTGGAGAAGGTGGAATTACTCTTATCGGGTTGACTCAAGATAAGGAAATTCAAGATGAGGAAATTAATGAAGATAGTGATGGTGGTGAAAGTGATGCACCGCTTGAAATAGGAAAGGAATTTACATTGGAAGACTCCTACAAGTATTTGAAAAGATCCTTAGCGGTTGTTAAAGTTGGGAGACTAGTGAGACTTGAAGCTACCGATCTTGCGGGAAATTTAAGAATGATTCTATGCAGTGAATCGAAGCATAATGCCTAAACAAGATTCCCAAAATTACATCACCAACATTGACATAAAAGTTCTTTGGCATGTTCTCAAGCAAAATCAAATCCACTTCTCGGCATTGATTATCAAATGGATGAAGTACAAATGGAAGCAATTTTATAAGAAGTCTTATGAAAAAGGGAAAAAGAAAGAAAGCTTTCCATATGGAGTACTCATCACCAAGATTCTTTAAGAGAATGGGATTGATCATTCGGCCGAAGAGTTTCAAGAAGTGCCTTATTCATGGTTCTTCAACAAAACCAACTTGGCAATACTAGAATGATTAAGACTTTGAATCGAGGTTGGATTTTCGGAGCTCATGTTAGGTTAGAGACAAATCAACTAGCCTTGGAGAGAGACATATATCACATTCCTCCTCCTATTGATTGCCCCATTGGTAGTTCCCGAGGTGGAAGAAAGGGTTCAAGTGGAGCTAGTTCCTCTCAAAACACGGATAATGTTGAGGAATTTCAAATGCTAGAGGGAAAGATTGACAAGCTTTTGGGATTGGAGCCCAAGGTGGACAAGCTATTGGGCTTTGTTAGTTACCTTTGGACTTGGATGAAGGAAGGTCAATGCAATAACAATGATGATATGTCTTCTACTTCTGCACCTCCTCCACCACCAGCTCCATGATTTAGCATTGGCTTCTAGGATCGACATCTCATGCATTTTCATACCTTTTGCATCATTATACAAACACTATGTTATTGGATAATTTGTATGCCTATTTGCATGCTTAATCGGTTTATATTTTTGGCCATCTTGTAGGCCTATGTTGATTTCTTAATTTTCATTTTGTATGGATGCTTTGATGTTATCTATCAAAATTTTTGCTTTAATAGTTATTTTTAATCTTCCATTCGATGACTATTTGGACCTTTCTACCTTTTGTGTTGATGACAAAAAGGGGGGAGAAAAATGCAAGTTTGATGATGCTTGAAAAATGATACAATTGCAATGATGCTCCGAAAATGATAAAATTGTGCTAAGTTGGTTGCTTGACTAATCTTGCCTAAATAATGTAATTTTATGTCTGAAAATTGAAAAGGTATAAATGTCCTATTGAGGGGGATTTATATTGAGGTGTTGTGATTATGGACTAACCAATGTGACAAGGTTGAAAACCTTGATCAAATTTCCAATCTTGCTGTCTTTGATAGGTGCATAAACTAAGGGGGAGTATCAAACTTTTCCATGTTTTGTCATCATCAAAAAGGTGGAGATTGTTGAACCAAGGGTGGTTAACATTCAAGTCCCTTTAGGTTTTGATGATGAACAAAATGGTTTTTGATACTTAGATGAATTTTTCACTATGTCAACAGCTCACTCAAGTAAGCAAGTGATCCACTCAAGTAACATTTATGTCCACTTTATTTCACTCGAGTAACATAAGCACTCACTCGAGTAGTGCATCATTCGGACTTCCAAAGCCTACTGGTTGAAGTTTGTCACTCGAGTTACAAGAGGTTTCACTTGAGTAATCCTTCCCCTGTTTCACCCGAGTAACATCTGGACGCTCACTCGAGTAATTTATGGCTCGTATCATTTGAGTAACATAATAAAGCCCAGTCCACTAAAAGATAGGCCATCTCACTCAAGTAATCACATTTCATCACTCGAGTAAATTTTTGAGGCATCAATGAGGAAAACATACTCAAGCAACTAGATTCATCACCCGAGTAATTCAATCGACTAGTTGACATTAATAACACAATCTCACTCGATTAACATGTTTGGTCACTCGAGTAATCAATTGAAGACAACATAATTATACCTACGACTGACACAATAAGAGTTCAAATGTCAAGGGTTGGTGGTCCCAATGGTCCGAAAGACAGCTCACTCTAGTAAGACATGTTGGTCACTCGAGTAACATGTTGTGAAGATCAAATTTCTGTAAACGGATAACTACAGTAATATGAAGTGCTTACTCAAGTAAGGTACTATGTCAACAGCATTTAATGCCCGGTTTCTCTATCTCACAACGGTTCTATTCAATCACTCAACGAGTCTTTGGACATGAGAAGCTATAAATACATTAAAAGGACTTCAGAAAAGGTCCAAGAACTCCTGAGCATTTACTTTCCAAAAAAACCAAGCATCAAAGCATTGAATTTGTTCCTTTTATTGATACAAGTATCTTGTTCATTTATTTCTATTCTCATTGCTTATATCACTAGTTTATATCTTGTTGGTGAGTGATTTTTAAACACTTTTGAGGGGTGCTTGTAAGTGGGATCAAAGGTAGATCCTAGGTTGGTTTTTATTCTTGAACTAAAATCAAGAACATTGTAAGAGTTCTCACTTGGCTAGAAAGTGTAGTTGTAATCTTGTGAAGATTGATAGTGGAAATCCTAAGTGGTGATACTTAGGTAGTGGACATAGGCATCGAGTTGGTTGAACCACTATAAGTTCTTGGTGTTCTTTCATTACTTGTAATTATTTTCGAAAAACATTCAAAGCTACTCATACCACATTATTCAACCCCCATTCTAGTGTGGTTATTGAATCTACAGTATGCATCTATGTATCCTTTTAAATGCATATCCTTTCCATGATAACATAATGAGTAATTAGCGATGCCTTTCAAGTATCGTAGTTACTACTTGCCAGTGTAATTTTCCAGGGTTTGACTTGAATATGCTCAACAAGCTAACAAAAAAGCAGATATCTGGTCTAGTACCCATCATTGCGTGCATTAGACAACTAATGGCATTGGCATATGGAACTTTCTTCATTCGTTCCTTCTCAGCTACTGTCTATGGACACTTCTCATGGCTAAGTTCGTGGTTCTTAGTTATTGAGGTTGCTATGGGATTGCAGTTTTACATGTTAAATCTTTATAAGACTCTATTGATGTACACTTTTTGCGAAAGAGATATCAATCGTTTAGATCGATCTCTTGAGATTTTAACCCTAAGGATATATTCTGCATTTCCCATGTCTTTCATTTTAAATTTGGTCGATAAACAATCTTTGGCATCCTTGATATAAGTCAGATCATTGCTAGCAATAAGAATGTCATCTACGTATAACGTTAGAATGACAAACTTGTCTCTCAAGCGTTTAAGGTATATACAATGGTCTTCATCAATCATCCTAAAATCGAATGAGATAATCACCTTATGAAAGAGAATATACCATTGCCTTGAAAACTGTATGAAACCATAAATAGATCTCTTCAGCTTGTAAACCTTATGCTTGCTGCCAAAAACTACAAAAACTTAAGGTGGCACCATATAAATTTCTTCGTTCAATTCCCCATTAAGTAATGTAGTATTTATATCCATTTGATGTAACTCAAGGTCCATAGTAGCAACCAATACTAGGATCAACCTTATCGATGCAAATCTCATAACAGGTGAGAATGTCTCATTATAGTCGATCCCTTCCTACTGCGTAAACCCCTGTGCGACTAAGCAACTTTTCTGCTTGATGGGCTTGCCATCAGTGCCACACTTAATCGTATGTATCCACTTATTCCCAATGGCCTTTCGGCCTTTGGGGAGTTCAACCAATTCCCACACTTGGTTTAAACTCATAGATGCCATTTTTTCTTCCATTGACTTAATCCATTCTTCCTTGCTTAGGGATTCAAGAACTTCTTGCATATTTGCAGGTGCTTCCTCATCTAGTGGGATTATTGTTAAGAAAGCTTCACTGTATTCTTTGAATAAAAAACGTCGTCGTGGAACTTTAGCTCTTGCCATCTTATGTTGTGGTTCCACCTCTTGATACACGAATCACATGTATTCGTCAAATTTTGGAATACTCCCACTGGTAAAATGATTCTCATGTTGATTACTCATAGGATTTTAACTCCCACTCATATTAGGATTCATACTCCTACTCGAGTTAGGATCTTGAACATTCATAGTATAAAGCAATTTAACATAATAAACATCTCATAATAATAAATGCAACTAACACAATTTATTAGCTCAACATAGAAAATGTCAACAAATAATGTAAGCCAACGTACTAAAACCAAATACCTAAACCATATCCATAAACTTTATTTATGTACATAGTGACAAGTAACCAACATCTTATCTCTCAACTCAAAACACTAAGAGACTCATCACTTATAGACTAAGTTCTTTGGAAGCAATGCTTCAAATTCCTCCCATAGCTCCTCAGGTAAGGTGTATGTCAAATTTCCAAGCCAATAGCTCGGAATCTCACGGCTGCTACAGAGGACCATGGGGTGGTTGGTTTGCATACGCCTAAGGACATCTCTCACAGAGAAGTTTTCCAAAAAATACCCGAGAGTAATTCTATAGTCCCCTGCAACCATGGAAACAACAAATCACAGTCAACACTAACCTTCTACAATGTGTCACGTTCTAGTTGGTCACTATGGATTGTGTGGACGAATTAGGGAGTAACACGTGTGCCCTTATTCTCTTTGCACATGAGACCAATTTTCTGCCTCACAAATCGAACCGAAATGTTCCCGTGCAATTTGATGGCCTTCCCGATTGAGTTATTCAACGAAATTTGGATTGGTGATGTAATTTATTGTCCTAAGTGGAATGGTACCATTGGTTTCTCAAAATTTTCACATTAGAATTTCAGGTTTTTACTGTCTGATACAAAGTCGAGCAAAAAACAACAAACATCGAATACCAAAAGATTCACAGAGGCATATACAGACGTGATAAACACATAGGCATGCATATTTGGATAGAATACGCACAAAAATTCATCCAAACCACTCTTATACCAATGAAAGTGTGCAAACAACATACCAATATGCAATATAATCATCAGGATTCGAGTACCTACCTTGATTCTAGCAAAACCAACAATGAATAACGGAGGAAATAGGATCTCTGCAAGCTTCTATAGAAGAACCACAATCTCTACGGAGATGGGAACCTCTGATTGAACGTCATTTAAATGCCTTCTTGAGACCAGATTGACTAGAGAGACAAGCTATGTTTTTCTTCTGTTATTTTCTGTGAAGAACGTGAAAGAAGAAAGAGAGAAGGAGTAAGAAAAAGAGAAATGTGTTCTCTGTTGGTGGAAAAAAGAACGTGATTTTTCTCCTGCTCTTATCCTCATTTTCCTTATATGTAACAGATAAGGAAACTATCCACTATATGGGCTTCTCTCTTAGTTGGGCTCACTTGGTCCAATTAAGAAGTTCACAATAAAAAATAATTAGATAGTTGGGCTTATCAGTTAACCCGGTAACTGACAAATCCAGACTCTACCCATTATCATCATGGACGGATCCAGTTTTCCAACAACAACATTAGTGACAACTCAATAATTGTTTTGCCAAGCAATTCACAACCTATTTTCGACGATGAATCTACTTATAGACTTGCAGAGCATCTAAGCCAATACAATAATTAGGAAAAATAAATAAATACAGGGAAATATTAGTATGATCAATGTGTCGATGCATTACACAAAAACTTCAAACTTGATAGGATTAAGAGACCTATAAGAACAATGGGAACGAAATCAAATAAATAAGAGACATCAATGCATTTTACGTCTTGAGTTCCAAATCAGTTTCGAACCTAATAAAATCATTTATGCATTTACTTTTCGTAAAACATCTTCATAACTAAATGAAGAATTTAAGTTAAAAGCCTAGTTAGAAACTGATTGATGTATTAAAATTCAGTTCTAAAACACTTCAACTTTCAAATAAAGATGCAATGCACAATGTTTTTTTTTTAATGTAGTCATTTTCTTTTATCATGAATTTAAAATGCACTTAACCATATCAAGTTTTGTTAACAAAACATGAAATTTAATTTAAACAAAAAGGATTCTCCTTGATGGGGCCCTATGAGTTAATCAAATATTAACACCACCACATTATTTATTCAACAAATAAGATGGAAATTTTTTGACTTGGGCCTCTGATTTTTTTCTCTAGGCATACACATTCTAAATTAACCGTTTCTCTTATATGGGAATAAAAGCTCAGAAAAGCTTCCATTAATCAAGCTCGTTCTACTTAGATTTTGATGGAGAATGAAGATTTGGAGGCTTCCAACATCTATGATTTGCGATGAATCCACTCGTAAATTAAAGAAGTGTCACTTATGAAGGATTTCATTAGGATTTCTGGTGGTTGTGGGAAAATTGATGTGGCTTCTCTAAAGTGTTAGCCTTCGATTGGAGTTTCCTCTCAACATGGGTTAGAACCTCTCACGGTCACTAAACTTTCTGACTCGTTACAGAAAAGTCACTTAAGTCAATTTTTTTAGGCGGGTCACTCAATGTCGAGTAATTGTGCACTGAAGGTCACTGCCACCGAGTCAGTGCCAGATGTTCGACCACCGGAATGAGCCTCACGCCATGTCACGCCACGTAGAACAATCTGGACATTTTGTCGATGGCACATGTCTTGGAAAATGCCATGTGGAATTTTGACACGTGGCACTTAGCTGGAATAATTGAGTCAGCAACTAGACATTAAGTACATGTACTTACTGTGTAAATTTCTAAATTAGGACAACTTGATTTCTATACATAAAGTACATGTACTTAAATTGATTTTTCTATATATTAAGTACATGTACTTACTGACTCAATTGTATCAATGTATTATGAATGAAAAAAATGAAACTTCTGGTATCATGAATGAAAGAAAAAAATTTAAGGTATTTTAATGATACATTTTACAAAGTTGAGGTATCATGTGTGAAATTAACTCAAAGTATTGCTTGCTTAGGGAGGAAACTATATACGATAAACCTATAAAATCAAATGGCATTGGCATGCAAATTAAAGTTGATACCTCAACTTTGTAAAATGTATCATTAAAATACCTAAACTTTTTTTCTTTCATTCATGATACCTGAAGTTTCGTTTTTTTTTTCATTCATGATACCTAGATACAATTGAGTCAGTAAGTACATGTACTTAATATATAGAAAAATCAAGTTAAGTACATGTACTTTAAGTATAGAAAATCAAGTTGTCTTAATTTAGAGTTTTACACAGTAAGTACATGTATTTAATGTTTAGTTGCTGACTCAATTGTTCCAGCTGAGTGCCACGTGGCATTTTCCAAGCCACGTGGCATCTACAAAATGTCCAGGTTGTCTTACGTGGTGTGACGTGGCATCCAACTCATTCCGGTGGTTGGACATCTGGCACTGACTCGGTGGCAGTGACCTTCAGTGCACAATTACTCGACGTTGAGTGACCCGCCTGAAAAAGATTGACTTTAGGGACTTTTTTGTAATGAGTCAGAAAGTTTAGTGACCGTGATGGATTCTAACCCCTTAACATGATGAACCTTACTCTGAGGCTTTAGTTTTGTTCTGTGTATAGTGGGGATGGTCATTCAAAAACTCAGTGTCCTAATTTATTTGGCAAGACCAAGAAGGTGAGGCAAGTGAAGAGTAAACCAATAGTGTAAAATGGTTTAATAGGGAATGTGGATGGTAAGGGCTAGATGGGGGGATGTTTTTGAAGGTGTTATTATTGTAGATGTTCCTAGTACTTATACCGTAGATGTTGTTGGAAAAATGGTGATCAAAATTAAGATCCTTCTAAGTTTTGATGATGAACAAAATATGAAAATAATCAAGATAGCCATGTTACGCACACAACACTTAGACTTAACCATGTAAGAGGCCAGAAGTTGCAAAAGAATTTACTGGAAAGCCATTACGTACGCAAAGGAAGAGGTTTATGTACGTAAGGCACACATTACCCCCACAAAGCTTATGTTATGTACGTAAGATTGTTCTGGACCATAAGCTAATGGATTGCTCTGGACCAAGATTTACGTGTGGAATGATGGATTACATACACAAGGAATGCATTACGTACATAAGGAAATCCAGACAAAACAAAAGATCTTTCTAATGTTGAAGAAGATATCTAAATGATTAGTTGTAACGATCGAATTCAGAGAATTACGCAAGCAGCGTACATAATGAAGGTGTTACGAACGTAATGGATAGAGCTTACGTACGCAAGGCACTTCCAAATAATTAAACAATAATGATTGCACTCCAACTGTCTTATGGCTTAGAAAGGCTATAAACAGATCAATAAAATTCAAAGAAATGGTGGAAGAACATATGTAATCATAATGCTAAAACTCTTATCATTCACATCACTCAAAAACACCAAAATTAAGCTAAAGAGAAAATCAAGAGCATCAAGTTCATACACTCAATTTGGCATAGTGCTTTCTTCGTGATCATTTTGTATACACTTTAAGAGTGGGAAATGTTTGTTGTTAGCATAAGAAAAAACGTTTTAAGGGCTTTAGAGGTGTGAGCCTTGAGAGAAATCAACCTTGGTTAAGCCTAAAAGGTGTGAGCCGAAATCAACCTTGTGAGCTAGGCTTTATAGGTGTGAGACGTGAATCAACCTTGGTGTATTGGCCTTGTTAGATTGAGCCGGAATCAATCTTCAATATAATGAATCAGGAAACTCATAAGTGAGGAACTTAGGTATTGGACGTAGACACAATTGTTAGTTTTGGTGCTTTAGTCCAATTATTTATGCACATTGTCATTCGATTTATCAGTTAATAGAGAGGCATTTCATTTCATATCCATGGAATATTATTATATGTTTTATGAAGATAAAACCTCCATGAATAGTTTATTACCTCCATGAATAGTTTATTCTTCCTTATGTCATCAAGTATGACTTGATAGTAAAATCTTAAGGATAAAAGGAATACTATTTTAAATTTCCTTAATCGATTATTATCATAAAAATAATAATGAATTAAGATTAGTACGTTGTTAAGTGAATAATCACTTTTTACTGATTATGGATATGATATATCACTTAGAACATATATACAAGTTAGTGAATATGTATTGGACTGTACCGCTATGAAATCACTTCATTGATTATGTCACAAGTAGCTTTCAAGCAGTGATGATGTTTGAGTCATCTGATTGAAACTCACTATAGGCTCTTACCTGAGGAATCACATATTTTAACTTAATCAAACGTTATCCATAATACGATAACAATAAAGGCTATAATTGAATATATCATGAATCTTGTAGAGGAGTGATAGTGAGAGTGGCAAATTTGTTCCTCTTATGAAGATTTATATCTTTAGGTCACTTGATGAGTATGATTGATGGAATTTATGCATACTTAAATGAATTGATAAAGGGCTATCAATGTTATTTGTTATATCAATCTGCTCAGGATCAAGAAATACACTAAGCAAATAAGGATGACATGTAATCATGTCTTATGCTTTATCTAGATATCGTGAGACAAAATGACTAAATATCAAACTGTGAAAGGTAAACTCAGATCACTGACATCCACTCGATTTTTGGTTGCCATAAGGTATTACTAGATACCACTTATGGTCTATGGGCCTAAGTTTTAGGACAAAGCTCATTGCCAATTTCGAGTGGGCCTATTGGGTAACACACTAGAACAAATTGGATTGGTTCACAAATATTCTCAGCAACCATCTGATACCTTTACCTCAGTGAGGCACCTTACTAGTAGCGAGTTCCCTCTTGCTTGGGTTCTACTTTTGTTTTTTGATATTAGAGTTCCACACCGGGCTCTGTTGTACATTATCAAAATTTAAGTTTTGAATTTTATTGGCTAATATTTTACTTGTATTTTGATATATTAAACTATATTATGATATATCGATATTTCGTTATTAAAATGTTTATTTTACTTATTTACATTTATTATATTTTTTAATAAATGGTTTACATTTTATATCTTCTGTTAATAATTGGTTAATAACAAAATAAGTCGGGTACAATATCTGAATTTTCGAGGCTTGTGCGAGATGGGCCGAACCTCTATTTTGGTTCATATTGTATGCTGGTTATGGTCCGAAAATGGTTCATGACATAAGGTGAGTGGCAACCAATCAGGTGTTGCCATGTCCCTTGACCTCTCCAACATGGAAGACGTGCTTTCCTCATTCCAAACATGCATCCTTTGCTATAAAATGCCAGAGCTTCCGCTAAACATTCTCTAAATCAATTTTTAACTCAATGTAGATCAATCCCTATCATATCTCTAATCATCTCTGTTCCAAATCGATCGAATGATCCTCGACCAGTCATACTAGATTTACAGATGTCGATCAATACAATTACTTAGCCATTCCCTAAACCTCATGAACATAATCTACAACCGTGATTCACCTATTTAATCTTTCTCATACCTGAGCCACATCGCTCTAAGTAGTTCTACACTCGTTCAATTACAATAGTCATCACACAATCTCATGAGTTATGAATAGTTGTTTTTGACCATTTGGATACCTATCTCATCCGTCAATTCGTATAAAGAGCTTATCACAAGTTTTGTAGCCCATAGGCTCTAGTAGACATGCCCAGTTAGCTCACAACACAATATGCTATAAGTGTATGATTGGCAATACAGTCTCACAACTATCTCAATTCATTATAAGTCGCTAATCATTCCAATGTAACTGGTTATACTTATTTGTAAGTGTATGACATTATCATCCATTTAAGTAATGTGTGGATGCTACATTGAAAATCAGTTTATGTATATTGATTAATGCACAAACAACTAAAAATAACTTGTATTGCTTCCTATTTCTAAATAGAAATATAAGCACTTTTGAAAATTATGGTTTTTTCAGGAAAACAAATACATATGTGTACTTCTGAAGCACCTAATTAATTTGTATACTTATCCGCTCACGTGGACAAAAGTCGTGCTATTGGGCATGCGATAGTTAGTAGAATTGTCACTAGTGCCATGAACATGCACACAATTTACTCCTTCATCCATGAATAGGGGTGTAATCGAACTGAGCTTTAGAGTACTTAAGCTCGGTTCGACTAAAATCTTTCAAGCTTAAACTTGAACTCGAGCTCTTTCCCAAACTCAAAATCATGTTCAAACTCGACTCTTCACAAAGCTCGCGAGCTCATGAGCTTGTTCACGATATTTTCAAGATCTGCTCAACAAAGGCTCAAATAAATCGCAAATGAGTTTTGCTCGTTCAAACTTGGCAAAAACTCTAAAAGGAATATAATCAAGTTTATGTTAGTTCAATAAACTCATGTTGAGGATATAGTCGAACAAAAAACTATTATAAGTTTCAACTTATTTCGCAAATTCAACCCAATATTAGATGTTATGCGAACATACTTGTACTTTTATAAGCATGTTCAACTAGTGCAAGCTTGCACTTTTGTAGTTGTGGCCCAAATATTAAATAATATTCGAAACACAAGCATAAGTTTTTCATATTTTTTTAACACACACACACGCACACACACACATATGTATACCTCCAAACGAGCTTGTTCACGAGCCTCTTCATGAACACACAAATGAGCATGTTTGTGAGCTTTTGGAGCCGAAGTTTTGGGTGTTTAAACTCTGCTCGTTTATTAATTAGAGCATAAAATCTTGTTCAAGGTCTACTCGTTATTGGCGAGCCGAATCACGAACAAGCTTTTGTTGAGCAAAACGAGCGGCTCTGTCACGACCCGTGACCGGCATACGAGGTGAACCGTCTATGGGAGCCTGACCCATCTCGTACAATCCTCATGGATCATAACTTACTACCCAAATCCAATTGATTAAAATGTTTATTCAACCAAAACATTTATTATTTAAAACGTACGATAGATTAAACATATATCATAAATAAAATATTCAAAACATATGTAAATATCATAATAAATCAAAAATACATCAAAGTATAAAGGCAACCCAATAACCCGACAATATCCCGGTGTAGAGTTCTAACATCATAAATGTAAGAGCTGGATCAAAAGGGTATCACTAACCAAATGACACCTCACTAGTATCCAAAATGCAAAAATGTCGTCGTAGTCAGAAGTAGTCAACCTGTGGAATAAAACCAACAATAGACATAGAAAGAAAAGGGGGTTAAGGCCTAGTGAGGGAAAACACTCCATACCGCCTCATACGTGCCTCACAAAGACTATTTTGAAAACAGTTTAAAATACCACATGTAGGTATAGATGTATACATATACATATACATGCTATAAGTAATACCTTTTTGAAAGTCATTTCAAAATCGTTCATAAGCAAAGCATCTAGCAAGCATGAAAACATACTTAATAATCATTTCGATTCTTAAAACATGGTTTCATAGTGAAAACATGTAGCTTTGATAAGGGACCATAATCATGGGTGTGCTCGTGGCACCATATAACATGGGTGTGCTCATGGCACCATATAACATGGGTGATGTGGACTCGGCCGCTATCATAACAATTCACGTGTTGGATCAGAACACGTGGCTACC
>CAODLS013029556.1:0-11214 GCA_948243855.1 Flueggea neowawraea
ACTTATTCATTTATTGAAATGTGAATTTTCAGCCTGACTTCAAGGCAATTAAAAAGCGGATTGAGGATCTTATTACTCGGGACTATCTTGAAAGGGACAAAGATAACCCTAACTTGTTCAGATATTTGGCATAATGTCCAACAATAATGAAGTGGTGAACATGGCTGCTGAAAATGGTTGCCCCAAAAGAGCGATTGTACACTATTCAGGAGTACAAAACATGTATAAATGCCTCCCATGAGTTCGCTTTTGGTGACTTTTTGAAGTGAGAGTTGAGAATGCTTGTAGACCTTGCCTTCAGATCCAGGTACGATCAACTTTTATCTGCTGCATCGTGTTGGGGAAAAACGGGATAGACGGACCTGTCTCTTGTCTTCAATTTGCTGCAATTCCGTCGCTTTGCTTAGTTGATGCTTGTTTTTGTTTGTTTGCCATCCCGCTGGAAGAAGGAAAAGATGCAATTATATTCAATTCAAGTTATGTTCTGATTATCGGTTTAGAAAGTATCAGGTGAATGGTTTGTATTTGAAAGGACGCATCTGCTCTTGTATTTTATGCCTTCGTTTGTTTCTCAAACAGGACCACCATGTTCCTATTGTTGGATGTGATGATCAGTTATAATTTGTTTATGCTTTCATGGAGAAGACATTCATTATGTCTGTTTTCGTTGAAGTTGTAAATGCAAAGAAAACTTGAATTTTCAAGAACGTGCAAAAAGGATTTGTCTTCTCCATGTAAACTTGCGTTTGTTATCTCACTATGTCATGGCGGACTGCTTTCGGCTGGAATGGGAGTTTGATTCTATTTCCATACTCTTCTACTACAGAAATCAACATTGACGATGCTGCTTTTTAATCATGAAACAGGCGCTATAGGACAATGTGCAATAAGTCTTGTCTTCTCTTGTTCTAGATTGTTTTGTTGTGGTGAATGTGAACTATACAAGCATGAGTCGTGCCACTCATTATGAACGCAACTATGGCTTCAAAATAGTTTAGTCCTGCCCTGTTTTGTGTCTACTTGGAGAGAGGTCATTAAATGCAAGTATGCTCTCAGATCCAAACTTTGTCAAGTTGCGTGGTTTTTCTTAGGTGGCCTATATAAAATGCTTATAAAAAGTCAGTTCATAAGTGATTCTAAGATCAGAATTGTCCCCGGCTTACTATTTGCTGCAAACTTAACAAATATTGGGAGATCAAGTGGTTCAGGGAGGGGGAGATGTTTCAATCAATGTGCATGAACTTGGAAAAAAGAACAGAAGAAAAACTAGCATGAAATTGCGGGGGTTGCAATGTGTCAATTTGTAGTGAAGGAAGCAAAATTGACGGTTGTCTAGGCATTCCATTCGCAGAAGCAAACGCTATGCAATAACATACTTGTTTGTCTGCCCTTACTTTTAACTCATGCACATTTAGCATATCAATCATTTTGCCTTAGCAACTTGTAAATGCTTTTACCATAGCTTTAATTTTGAATGCCCCACTGTTTTAGCTCATTCCCCCTCTGTGCCTCCACTCTCCAACAGCTGACGCAAATCAATCAAAACCCCATTACACTTGCTTGCACCACCCACTTCATTACCAAGCAACACTACAACACTTTATAGTCTTTGTTTCAGGTGCGTAATTGCATTCATGTTATTGTTTATGTATCGAATATGCTTGTTCCGTATGCACCATTCAAACATATTGCAAATCTTAAAAGATTTGTTGATTTATTTATTATTTTACGGAACGATTTACGATTAAATTTGTCAATCCTATTAATTAAATTAAATTTGTTTATGTATCGCATATCTACTTCTTGATCTACAACAAATATAAATTAATTCTTGTGTTCGCTAATTACTAATATATCAAACTTGGTTCTTGTTTTACGATGACATTATTTTTATTGATTAGTGCTCACGATCGCTTATCTTCCTTTCTCTATCAATCAAACTTGCTGAACTAAGGAACCACTAGTCTGTAAATTCTGAATTCCATTCTACGTCTGACGTCATATACTTTACGTTTGAACTCTTCTTCTGATTACAGTGGTTAGTTTAATTCTTTCTCCGTGGGCTGAGGGGAATGATGTGAATGGAGGTAATCATGTCATTCCACTATGCCTCCATTTCTTAATAAGCTACATGTCATCTTCTCGCTAACATTGGTCATTACGCAATTTTTCACTTTCTTCCTCCTATTTCAGAGCTCCATTAGTTGCTGACATCATCTTTTGTCTGCTAGTTCTATGACTATTGCTTGGTCTTGGTTTGTAATTCTATTTCTGACATAACTCACTTCAAAAAGGTCAGTGTTTTTGTGGGTTTATTCTGAATTATTGTAATCTTTTGATCACTTAGCTAGTTTACATCATCATCATGTATGGCTAGAGAGACCAACTTTTCCCATCAAATTTTGTATGATATTGTTAAACCCTAGATTAAATTCACTCTCAAAGTAGCCGATCGTTGATTGAACCTATATGAACATTTTAATCACATTTGTAGAAATTAGTGCTGTAATTATTCTCATATTTTATATTAAAAAAAGTCCTTTGTTAAAAAGAAGTCATTAGGTTTATGTTGAATATTCAATTATTCCATTCCATTTTGCTGATTGCATCATCAGCTTTTAGGCATTAGGAATTTAGTGGTGGATTTTCTATATATTATTTTATTTTTCTATGTGGCTATGTTTACTTGACACCTAAACGTGTAAACTGTAAGGACTGTGAAAACATGCATTTCCCAAGTTGCTTTGTTTAGTGCTAATCAATTTATTAATTAAAAACTAAAGAAAGAACATTGTTTTCTTTTGTGGGCTCTTCTAGAGGTGTTATTTTGAAACTGGAACCCATGAACCGAGTTGAAATCGGACTAGTTAAAATCGAAACTGAACTGGAATTGGAATCGGCCGGTCAAAACCGGAGGGTTAAGATTTAGGTTCCCACCCCTCCGAAAACCGTCGAATTGTCGGTTCGAACCGGAGGTTAAACCAGCGGTTTGAACATTTTTTTATTTTTTTCAACTCTATAAATTAGAAATATTTAGAATACAATGTATTATTAATATTATAGTTAATTATTGAATATAACAAAATTTACAAATCGAGAAAAAATGACGGGATAAAATAGCGGATTAAAAACAATTTTTTTTTTTTTAAAAAGAGGGAACCAAACCGGAACCGAACCGGTGGTTGAATCGATCAAAATCAATTAAAAATTGGTCAAAACCGAAACCGAACCGCACTTAAACCGGACCAAACAATGAGAACCACGATTTGATTCTGGTTCACCCAATTCAGAAACTGGAACCGTCGGTTCCGGAACCGACAACATGTATGCCGCTCTTCTTTCTCCCACCGACCACTAATGGAAGAGAAAGCTTTCCCTTCGCAATGGAAAACCGATGATTTTGTTTTGTTTTGTTCGTTTTCGTTTGGTTCTTTCTTAAAAATGTGGTTATGGCGGTGGCTGTTTCTTCGGTTTCTTCGCATGTTTGCTAACCTTCTTTCCCTATTCGGAATCTCAAATTAGTCATACACACTATAGTGAAGTCACATCTTCTGTTTTGACACTTGTGATCAGCGCCCACTTCTATTACGTTTGATTTTACGTGTTTCTTCCGTTCCAAAATAATATATTTAAGGTTTCGCTATATGAATTAAGAAAATATTTATGGTGATAGTTGACTCTTTGCTCGCATAACTTGTAGTTTATTAGTGATAGTTGAGTTACATATGGTGATGTAAGAATCTTTGTTCGACAAAAAAAAAAAAGAACCGTTTTGTTCATAATCTTGCTCGGACTAGCGATTTTGATGTGTATTATTTATGTTTGGATTATTCTCTTCCTAATCTTATCATTTTTTTTATACACTGACACTCAAGAATAATTAAATTTTTAATTTTTTAGCGTTGTATGTGTTTCTAATATCAGTAGGCTATAATCTATTAAACCCCCTAGTTGTATCATTGCTCATTTGCTCTATTAGAAGAATATTAAATATGAAAAAACTAGACTATCATTTGGTTTAAAAAGAAATATTAAAGACCATTTCAGTTGCACCAAAACACAAAGTTCATTACACCTCTTCAAACATTTTACGTCATTAGAGTCCAAGACCATACTCTTTAGTCTTTTCTATTAATTGGTTGGCCAAAACATGGAGTTAAAATACATGAATAGTGTAGTCCATTAGGGACGCACATCCTCAACTTGCAAAATTCGACATGAGGGATCCATACATTAATGACAGTTATATATACAATTATAATGGTGAAGATGATGATGAGTAGTACTGCTCCAATGCTTCCGGGTCCGGGACTATGCGGGGTCTTCTCTCATCAAGTAGTAGTACTACTAGTACTACATTTCTTGCTCTTTAATTTGGGCAAATTCCAGGGTCTTTTTGCACTGCAACTTGTTGTTTATTGGGTGGTACTATAATGAAGATTTTTAAAAGTTGTATTTAATAAAGACTTGAATTACTTAATTTCAGTCTCCGTTATTTAATTTGAAGAGGTGATTACTTAATTGTAACTCCAAAAATTACTTAATTTAATAACCAGTTACTTAATTTTAATTGGTTACTTAATTTTGTGATAAATTAAATAACCATGACTGTTACTTAATTGTTGCTAAAATTACTTAATTTGAACCTCAATTACTTAATTTATTAAAGATATCCTCATTGTAGTAGTCCTCATTGTAGTATTACTCTACTTATTGTATTCTCCATGGTTGTATCTCCTGTACTTGCATGGGTTTTTATCGTCCACCATTTCTGCCATTGGTCCAAGCTCTACTTCATAGCTTGGTGCATAAAATGTGACTATGGAAAGACGATCTTTTTCCTTGTGAGTCACTGCTCTGTGTTCCACACTCTTGTATTTCCCTTTTGTTAGAACCTGCATATCAGTTCACAATTTGTGGTTAATTTGCACATTTCTTGTAAATCTTCTATTACGTCAAGGAAACAAGTGATAATTTCTGACATGATTACATGATTATTGGTTATATGTTAACGGTATGATATAATTGATATGAATTTTATTTTTGTTGGATTTATGGTCATGTGTTCATATAAGACCTAAATAAACCTGACATGATTACAACATATGAACATATATTGTCATCATCTTGCATGATTATTACCGATAAGAACTAAAAGAAAAATTAAAATAATGGTTCTTACTTCCATGGTGTCACCAATATTGATGACAAATGCATTTGGGATGGGCTGAATTGGCAACCACTTTTTGTCTTTAAGGATTTGGAGTCCTACAGAGCTTCCCTTTCCCTGTTGCAGCACTGTGAAAGCACTTCCATCAGAATGTGGGCTCAGTCCGAACACAAGGTCTGGCCTTGAACATGGAGGGTAATAGTTCATCCTTACGGCTTATCTGCCACTCCAAACATCTCTTCAAAAGTATCTTGTTTTAGGTCAAGTGTTATTGCTATGTACTTAGAAGATTTTCACATAACTTTCTCACTTCACTTGAATAGGCCTCCACAGTTTCACTGCAAAATAGCACATATAGTCACATTTTTGTGAATCAAAATGTACATATACTTCAGAGTTCGCACAATTTTTAAATTTGTTGTGTTTACATCAGACGTATAAATGACATGACTCGATTATAACATGTGAATACAAATTCTCAGTTGCTCAGCTGATTGGTAAGTTTCTATTATTACCTGAACTTGGGTGGCTCAATTGGCCATAATTTTGGGTTCCTTATAAAATGAGGCTCAACCCCTAAAGCAAACATGTTACACCAGTCTAGTTTTTGGTCCTCGGAGAAAACAAAGACCTGTCCATAGCCCTGAACAGTACCTGGCAACATGGGATTCTTCTGCTTCTCCTCCAATGGTAGCATGAAGAAGTCCTTACCCAATTTCTCAATGCTTTCAAGCAAACTCAGGTCAACCCCATGATTGATCACCTGATAAAACCAACTTAAATTTAGCTGAAATACATTTCGGTTTGTTGTTATTGAATTCGTCTCCAGTAATGAGATGATGATGTGAGTTGAAAAAGAAAAAAGAAATTCAATGGAAATATGTACATTGACCAAAAGAATTACCTGGAAAAAACCCCAATCTTCACAGGCTCTTGCAAGATTTTTAATTTCATTTTTGAAATCATCCCTGCCACCCTTAAAAAGTCTCGATAAATCAATGATGGGAATGTTACTAAGTAAGGGCAAAGCCGAGGCTGGTTTTGGCCTTTCAGCTTCCTCCCTGACAAATCTTTGAGGAATTCTCCTTGGCTCGGTCTTGCTCAATTCCTGAACATCATCTATAAGACCGACGTTGATAGGAAAAATGGGTACAGGAGCCATGGAAACCAGAGTTTATAGTTGTAAAGATCTAGTGAAAGCTAACAAGTTAAACTTGATAGCTTGAAGCTTATAATACAATGTATTTATAGGCGAAAAATATGCAGCTTTGACTGTTAATATCAACCAGTGCTTTTGGAGGGTGTTGTCTTGAGCCCATATTATGCACTTGCCCACTTGGAAAAAGTTAACTTGGACAAGTAAATGAATGTGCAAAGTATGTCTCTTTGCTACTGAAACTGTACAGGCTAGCCTGAAAGAAACAATTAAGCATAATAAACAGACAGCAAAAATGCTCGTTTCTTGATTTTTCTTCAACCATTAGTGCGAGTTTAAGCAATGGTGTCTAATGTTGATGGAATATGATATAAAGGTCAACTAAGGCAAGAAAAGTGTTGTTTCGCTTGAGAAAGAGGATCTCAGCTTTTTTCTTTTTTTTTTTTCCAGCAGAATTTGCAGTATTGCATGATATTTTTTTCGAGAATCGAATCCTGCACCTTTTAGAGCTTGAAATGACTCTAGTATTACCAGATTATATCCGTTCCCACTATAATACCACTAAACTACAAGCAGAGCGGATTGTCTTGCATGACTTTAGCAATAAAAAAAGCGTAACATATAGTGAAAGGAATTGTCCTGGCATAATTATTGTCCAGTCCCCAACTTGACCTCTTAACATAAACGAGATATTACTCAAATGCATATAGATCAGATTTATCCAAGAAAGAATCCATGTTCACAGACATGGATTTGTGTGCAGATACTCGGTTGCATTTCTGTATGTAACTTCATATCATTTCCAGCAGCAGAATCATTATCTTCATCGTCATCTATTTAGGCATTATGTGAAAAAGAGGAGCAAAGGACTTGGAATCCATCAAATGGTGGGCACTGAAATTGGTTACAAAAACATTGGTGGGTTTCTTTGTGGCAGACTTTTGTAAGTGGCAGTAGTAAGAGTACGGCCCATTCTCAGTTGTGCAGACCATGTCTAGTGTTATTGTCACCTTGCATTTGTACTCTTCTTCTTCTAAGTTATGTTCATTTATGCAATTTAAGTTTCTTTTTTTTTTCCTTGCAATCAAACACAAACAAAACTGCATATAGTTAAGCTATTTTGTTTAAAGTGCTACCATGAAAAAATGTCACTGCTGGACCATTGCAGGACCCTCTCAGCTACATAAACAAATAAAACAACAGAAAATGTCAATGACCATTCATTTCGGTTTTAGCATAATGCACTTTCAGATTTATTTTAGGCTTTTGATTTTTAACCAATACTTTCTTTTTGGCCTTAACTTGAAAATGAGAGTTTTTTTATTTGTTTTAATGGTATATGTTTATTTGATTAAACCTTGCTTGTTTCGGGATTGATATGGAAATTGACTCAAGAAAATTTTACATTGTAAAGTATAAAATTTAGTACTCGTTTTCATTTAAACTAGGGTTGTTTACAGGTCCTCGAGATTTCCGAATTGAACAGAATCTCTGAACCGAAAAGAACCGGAACCGAAAAAATCCGTTGACTTTTTACTTTTTCTGAACTGAACCATCCCAAAAATTTTATGTATATATATATATGAATTTTATGTTATGTATTTGCTTGAATGTTTAAGAGATGATAGATGGAATTTAATTTTATGTTAGTGCATTTGATTATGTGTTTAACATATGATTGATGAAATTTACATTGCCTTTGATTGTATTAGTGATTTATTTTTATGTTATGTAATTTATTTGTAAATTTAATTTTATGTTGTGTAATTTTTTTGTATTTAAGTTATGATTGATGGTTTTTTTTGTATTTAAGTTGAATTTGTTGGGAAAAAACTCCGATATCCGAACTGGAATCGTCCTGTTTTCTCTGTGCTAAACCGCCGAAAAACCATCCCTAACTGTCCCGAAATTTCGGGTATTTCGGTTTGGTTCTTTCGGGACTTTCGTCTGGTCCCGATTCTAGGAAAATTAGGATTTCGAGACTTCGGTTCGGTTTTAGTTCTTTCGGAATCTCCGAACCAAACCGACCCATGAGCACACCTAATTTAAACTATTCATTAATTTTTTTCTAACCAATGAACCAATCGTAAGAATTAAATCCTTTTCTAGAATGAAGAAAGAAAGGAAACTTGCACAGCTGGGTAAGCATTAACCAGGCAGAGGTCAGGTGCAATGAATTGGGTTCATTATCCATACAATATGGTGCTCTTTTTACTTTTATTAGTCTTTGTTTCTCAGAACTTAAAGATCATGTCTGATACAATAGGGAAATTCACCAATTTCTGATTGAACCAGTTTGGATAAAACTATCGATTCTCAATTTCAGTTCTAATGCAAATGAAAGTTAAAGCACTTTTTGATATTATTGGACCAAACCCAACTTAGAAAAGTCAG
Source organism: Flueggea neowawraea (assembly GCA_948243855.1). Taxonomy (NCBI): domain Eukaryota; kingdom Viridiplantae; phylum Streptophyta; class Magnoliopsida; order Malpighiales; family Phyllanthaceae; genus Flueggea; species Flueggea neowawraea. The sequence goes on from CAODLS013029556.1 coordinate 8,721, forward strand.
CAATGTAGCATGTTATGGCTATGAGCCTATGATTGACCAAATTACCAAAACAGAGAAGTATGGAGTCCATTTATTTTTTTGAAGAGAAGTATGGAGTGCATTAGGAGCTATAGAGAGGGGTGGGGGTCCATTACTGTACTGCATTGAAGTTGCCTCTAACAATACACAAAGCAATGACCTTAAAGCATGCTTATCCACTCTTTTCTTTTCTGTTAATGGCGCAATGCTCTCTTGTTGACGTCTTAAGAGTGTTTTGGTATCAATTTTTTATAAGGTGACACGATTATACAGTATATAACTATGATGTGATCGACGTAAATTTTATTTTTATTAATTTTATTTCACTTATAATTATATCAATTATATAACACTATTATAATACGTATAATACGAATTATCATTCATGTCAATATTAGTATTCATCTCTGGAGTGAGCCGACAGAAAAAAGGAGGTTATATGGCACAGTTGAAAAAAAGATGTAAATTGTAACTTTATCAGTGGATTAACTTTTTTGCCCGCATACTAAATTCTTTGTTTTAATACTGAATAAATTTTTTATTGCATTTTGTATTGGATTTTTTTATTTAAATCTAAAACCTAACTTCCACTTCTTCCTTCTCATCCTCCACTTCCTCCTCTCCCTCCGAATACTATCTAAAAAATAATTAAATACCAAACAATATTCGTCTTTATTTTTTGATATACATATTTTCATATATCGTCTGTTTTATTTGGTTGAGGTTTTGCTGTTTTGGTCTTTATTGCCTTTTGTGATGTTGATTTTTTGACCATGACCGGTAATTCCGTTTTTGGAGTTCTATTCGATTCCCATTTTGTCCTTCTCAAGTCTCAACTAAACTGTAAAACAGCCACTCTGACTCTGTAACTAATGGCTTGTTTGACAAGTGTAGATTTCACCAAATATAGTGTAATATATTTTATAGGTCAAGTGTTGTTTGTGAGTTTTTTCCTCTTTCAGCAATGGTTGCTTTTTAAGCATGCTTCAATTTGTCAAAACGTATTTTTAATGATAAAATCGTGAGTACAAAGGTTCAAAGAGGTAAGATAGCTTGACGATTATGATATGAGCCGCAACAACTAATAACAGATTTTATGGCATTTTTTCCAAACAAATCTTAAATATTTTTTCGAGATTATTATTCAAAGCTTTAGTAGAGCGATTCAAACTCTTTTTCTATTAAACAAAGATCTCGAATTTAATAAACAACAAAATGGGGAAAAAACATCAAAAATCAGTTGGAAGATCTTTAAAAAAATATCTCAAGAGATTCATGCTTTTCCCTTCACCATTGATTGGTGTAGGATCTAAAAAATTCATTTTTTTTTAATTCATGTGAGAAACGAGTCCTTATACAATTAGTTCCAAGTCAACATGACAAATATTTTAGCTTATAAAAATGGATAAACACTTACATTTTTAGTTAGTCTGGATAAAAATGGATAATCCTGTCTATGATATGATATTAATCCATTTAAAGAAAAAATCGTTATCTGAAAATTTCACTTCAATTAAAGTTTGGTGCATGAGAGCTAGAAATGGCATATGTGAACAGAATATGCCTCACTTGAAATGGAAGAGGCAACCACACATATCCAGTGGTGTCCGCAATTACTTAGCACAGAAATTAGCAGTTCAAACTTGAAGGGAAAAAAAAAAAGAAAAGAGAAAGAAATTAGCAATTAAAAGATTTAGATTTTTGTCACTTATTTTATGTAACCAGCGTGAATTAATTAAGTGGACGAGAAAACTATTAAAAAATTCTCGGCGTAAATGAGAATTAATTAAACGAGGTAATTCAAATTGCGATAAGTACGTATTTAAGACACTTGTCATATTTTGAACAAAAACTAATTGAGCGAACATTAACACACCAACTTGAGATAAATGAATGACATGATTAGATGTGAAGAAGACGTTTGGAGGGACCGTTGGCCCGAAATATATGCCTATTTATTTGTGGACGATCGCTGTACTAATGTGCGTCAACCGTAGAATGTTGCGTGTGTGAACCAAAGGGTCGAATGAAACGACCCCTCCCTCCAATGCGAACAAAGAATTTGATTCCTTGACATTTCCAATTACAAAGTTTGATAATGATATTTGTTGAGGCTATTTCTCCAAGCTTCTATAGCCGGATTGTTAATATTGAAATCGATTTTCTTGGACAAGATTGAAGTCATGACTGAAAGTTGATGAAGCAAAGTAGAAATGAGACAAATTGGAAATGAAAAAACCTAATAACGTCGAAGCGGCCGTGTCACGTGTTTTCTTACACAACTACGAATAATTTGGCCGTTTCTTGGTGGAGCTCGCTCGTGTCTTTCATCGCTTGTCCATGTAACCTATTATGGACGTGATTCCTGCTTAGGAAAGGGTTCTAATACTTGTATTAGGGTATTGAGTGACCTATTTTGGTTAGAGTTTTATTGTATATTATAAATAGGTGGCTTGAGAACAATCTTGTAAGCCTT
>CAODLS013029760.1:0-14326 GCA_948243855.1 Flueggea neowawraea
ACAATGAAATGAATTAGAAAGATCAGTGTCTATGAGTTAGGATGGGCATTAGCAGATACAAATGACAGTTTCTCTCAGTTCCCAATGAGAAAACGCTTGGTACAAAATTTGTAATATTCGCCAGGTTCAATTGCATTATTCATCTGGGCAAGTTGTCAGCAGATAAATTTCCTTATGTAACCAACTTCAATCATTTTGTACTCTCAACAAATGCAGATACGAGCCTATAAGCTTATTCTACTGATGATTGAACTGCATATGTTCATTTCTTTCCTTAATCCATCCTTTTATACTGTATCAAGGATCACCCAAAATGTGGCAAATGTCAAATCTCTTCAGTGTTCAGTAAATAAACTGGACTTCCTTGCTATACTTGTTATGAAGGAATCACACATTGAGTAATGTCGACTTAATCCAACCTATGTTGAGCTCGTGTCTTTCACTTTAGCGGCAGCCTCTTCCTGAAGCTTCTTTTTCCAGCACTCGTCAAGTGGCGGCCCGAATATTGCCTTCCCAGAAACCACTCCAATGCTGCAAAATTTACAACAGGTGGATCCAAGAAATTTTGAGAAACTAGAACTACTAACCAGATAAAGCAATCTATGAATATCAACTGCCAAAAGATTCCGGTAGAAGTATACTTACGACTCGTACAAAAGTTACGGAAAACCAATCAAGTTAATAAGGCACATCGATCCTACTCCAACATTGAAGTCTTGTAGATTATTATAAACAGGACATTTTGAAATTGAAAATAATCGACAAAACAAAGAAAATTCTTGCATTGAGGCTTGAAGAATGGAATTTCCTGGTGAAGGTGGAGATATAATGAGTTGGATTCAATGGTCTAAAAGCAATGCAAGGGAACTTACCACCCACCTCCCTTGCTGCTCGCCTGCTCCAACTTTTTCAAAGAAATGACTAGCACAAAAGCCAACAACAATATGCATAGACTACGACCCAAAACTGAGCAAAGAAAGACAACCGAGGATGTTGAAGAAACAAATTCCATTACTCTTAATGTGTGTGCGCTAACATCAACGGCCTCAGAAAGTATCCATAAGTGCAAATCACCATGAATGGTTAAACAATAAGGAAGAAATAAAAAACACGGTGGAATGAGGCAAATGAAGAAAATCACATAAGGAAACAAACTCTGCAACTGCCTTTTGACAACAATGATCAACTTCAGACATTGCTGCCTCGCCATTCAACAGTCAAGCACTGGATTTTATGTAATTAGACTTGATGCATCCCCATTTTCCCATCAATTCTAGAAAACAGCTTCTTAAAATTCTTAACACAGCAACTAGAACCTATTCTAGTGGGTAAGAAAACATCACACGGACACAAAGTAAATCAAATTAACATGTTAAGACATTCAAAACCTACTTAAAAGTAAAGGGTCGATTTCAGAATACAAAAGGACGGTTTCACTATTTTCAGACACAATCAAAGTTCCTATGACCAGCTCAGAAAATCAACCCAAGACATTCTGAGAAATTCAAAGACATTTTCAGATTTCCTCACAAATCAGAAAACAGCAGGCTTTCAATCCACAAATAGCAACACTTCAATTCGCTAAAGCAAACTTTGCAGCAAGAATTCACGATAACAGAAGAGGATGGAAGAAGACTTACATTACCGCTCCAATCACCAGAGGAAATGACAAGAACCTGCTTCTGAAAAACATCTTTGTGTTCTGGCTTTATTGTAGTTGTTTCTTTCATTCTTTTTTTCTTTCAGGGTTTTGTTGTTCAAGAATCAAGATTCAATCAAGAAACACGAAACTACTTCGTTTCAGGGTTTTAGATTTCAATGGCGGGCTTCCATCTGCAAGAACAAGCCCATTTCAGTGAGAACAAACCTATAAGGCCTGTAGTTTTATAGATGGGCTTCAGAATTTAAAGGGTTTGGTGTATATGTTTTTTTCAAAGAAAATTTAAAATCAATGGAAAAAATCGCACAATATATTAAAATCAAATATATAAATTAATTTTTAGGTTCATTCCATATAAGTTTTTAAAAATAAAAATATGCTTCAAACTATTTACAAAAATATCAGATTTACAAAGCTTCTAAAAGTCTTCAAAAATCTTCAAAATTCTTTAGTTGCTTTCAAAAATCCCTTTATAATAATTGAAAAGTTTCATATCATATTTTTGAAAATAAGTTTGAAAAAGTGTCATTTTTGAACAAAATTTTAAGTATATTTTTATTTTTCAAAATTAAAATTGTATTTGTTTAGTTATCAAATCCGATATTTTATTTGGAGCACTTGGCACAATTAACTCAAACTCAATTTCGTTAACTGTTTTTGGCAAATTTTTTTGATCGGTTTTTTGGTAAACTAAAAGTATCAAAACTCATGTATAATGTATAATTTTATATGATGCTTGTTTAGAATAGAGAATTTGAAAAGCTTTCGCCATAACTCAAGTCAAAAGTAACTATTAACTCAATATTGTTTAATTTTAAAAAATATTATTAATCAATAAAGAAATTATTAATCATTAGTTGTATTTTGTTGCACCTGGAAAAGGAGCATAATTATGTTGCCATAAACAAAAAAAAGACAATGTGAAACAAAACTATGGCTTGTATAAACAAAACCACAAACACATGATAAGATTACATGATAATTACAGAAGAAGCATATGCATGTTCTGCAACATGAAACATAAATTAATATTGGTAGCTAAATGCCGACATGAAGATGAGAATTAAAATATAAAAGTCAAACCTTAAAAAGATCTAACTAATGTTTTTCATGATAATGTACTTTTAAAGTCCCTTAATATGTATGTACTCTACAAAATTAAAACGAATGTGATTATCTTAATTCCGAAACCAAGTATAACTTATTCATCGATAATAGAGTACAAAGTATGATAAAAATAATGTTTGACTTTAAGCTGTTATAATTTAGGTGCATTCAAAGCACAACGTTGACATTCCAAAGTGCAATATGTCTAATTATGTTCCATGCATAACCTAAGTAGATCCCAAATTGCCAATTAACCAAACTGTACTTAACCGTCATTCTTTTTGGTTAGTTAAATTAGTATACTTACTTGAGCTAATTGCTACCATATACGTTATAATAAAAGGCAATACTAAATTACTAATTACATTCGATCGCTTTTTTATTAAATTATATTTAAATTTAAAATAATTTTAGATCGTTAAACATTCGACACTACTTTTTTTTTAATAAAAGAACCAATTCGTTTATATATATTAATCAATTACGCTAATTCAACGTGCATATTGCACCATTCATCACTAATTCAGCTAGATTAGTTTGGCAAAGATATAATGGATAAATAAATAACGGAATAAACTTGGACTGCCACAACACAAAATCCTCCTAAGTGAAGAAGAAATAGAACATAATTCAACAAAATTATTCTTAGACTAAGGCGATATTGTCAACATTACTTCAATGCTATCAAAAGTCTCATATTTCAATTGATTATGAAGAAAATACGTAAGAATCACGTATAGATATCATCCACATATAGCATTGGCTATGTCTCCAACCCACCTAGTTACATCGCTATTACAATAATCGTTACGTAGCAGACATTTGGCCATGCCATTAATGGATATGCCAAGGACCCTTAACCTATGCTATGCTATTGTGGTTTTTTTTTTCTAAAGCTAAGGGGCTATTTATTAAAGTCCATGCAGTTAGGGGGCAAACGACCACCACATGGATGCAATGTACAAACCTTAATTCTACGTTCTTTTGTCTTCTACAGAATATTTGACATCCCACATTTCCGGATTATTAAACCGCAAAAGTTATTATTCCTGATTGTCCTCACTTTTTTATTTTAAGTCACACAATATGAAAATAATTTTATTATTTGACTAATTGGGATTAAAGTCTGATATGATTTATATGGCGTTAAAACTCCTTTTACTAATTTTTAAACGTTTTTATATCCAAAACTTGAAATCAAAACATCTGATTAAGGATAGAGTTCTTACTATTATATAGTGCTTATAATAACAAATGAAATATTAACTAATTTACCATCAAGAGATATACATTAGTCAAATATATAAAATATTTAATTATGAAATCATTTAATAAAAAAATTATTCGTTTTTATACATTTATTGGTATCTACTTTGATATATGTCAACTCTTTATCAAGGCAGTCGAACTTCATTTAATTACTCAACGGCCAACTATCTCCAACAACAATTTGTGCGTTTCATGTTATTTCTCAACTGAACTCACAAGAGTTGTTGTTTGCATTGAATTACATAAAAACATACTGAAGAAAAAAGATCTCATTTGGGGCAACCAATGAATTTGAGAACATTTTATACACCACTATAACTATACATCGTTCTCCTTTTTCAACATAATATTTCTGAATCAAAAAAGGGTTTTGAGTTTGCAATAGATTATTATGATCAAGGATCAACTAGGTATATCACGTGTAATTTGTCGGGATTGCTCTGCGTAAGTTTGAGATTTTTACCTTGGTGTGAGACATTTGTCTACTTGTATAAAGATAGACAGTTCATTAACAAATTCTTTTATAAATTCATGCGTTTATCAGTGAAATTCAATTTTTTTTGTAAGCCATTTTATTTACTTCCACCAAGAATTGAATTCATGACCCCTTAACGCTGGAATTGACTCCAGATCTAATGTGTTACAAGCCCATTGGTAGCAAAATTCTAATTTGATTTTGTCACATAAATCAATTAGGGTTGATTTCACTTGGTAAGGAATTTCGGAACATTTCATCCTAAAAAGAAAAAGGAATTGGCGTAAAAAGATTGAGTAAACACGAGATTCAAACGATAGATTGGATGATAGTAGGTCATCAAATATAGGTTTGAACTTGAATAAAACCTCTAGAAGAAGAGCGTCATGCTCTTACCATTACGGCAAATTTGTAAGAATCGTCGAAGGAAGAAATTTCAGAGAGTTCGTTAAAAAAAATTTAGTCAAATATACGCGTAAGCTTATGCTTGTTCTTCCTCTTACAAAAACATACTATATATGATGACGCCCACAAGCCTTCATATGAGTCCCACAAATCAACATTTAATTAAAATTTTCTCTTTTTCTTTCAGACTATTTTCTTAGTTGATAAAAAAACTTGTAGTGCCAACTACAAACTCCGTGTGGAAAGGCTGCTCTGAGCAGACAAGATGCTATCGTTATCATCCCATGAATTCTCAACAACTAGTTGAATGAGTCAAATATTTTGTACTTATAATCTTGACAAGACGAAGTCAACCAAGTCCTAATTACAGCCATTACTAGCTAACACACGGCTAGAGTATTGTAATACATTTTGATAAAAATCAAAGCAGAAAATTTTGAGGAAGGTGATGTGATGAAAGGAAACGAAGATAATGAGAAACCAGCACTATATAATAATTAATGAATAAGCATCATTAATTAGTAATTAACATATATAATCATCATGACCCAAACAATATTGTTATTAAACAGAATAACATGTCTATGGTTTTGTTTTCTGGGTGTAGATGTAATCGATGTGAGCAGCAAGAGTCCTTCTCATCAAGCACTCATCTTCCCCAACTCCATCACAGCTCTCTTCCCCTACCTCTGCTTGTTCTCTTCCAACCGCTGCAACCTGCAAACATCCGCGAGAAATGAGTTCAATCGAAATGACAAACGCCAGAGATACAGAACCAATGTTTGCAATAAATAAATGTCCCTAAAACTGAAAAACTACGACTTTTAATATCAAACAGAGTCTAAATTGTTGGGTATGCAAATGTGAACGAAAAATAAAGATCCTTGAATTCAAATGAATAAATAAAGATAAGTAAAAACCAACCTGGTGCTGGCTGTTTACGAGGGATCCAGGCTCATGGCGAGCGGCATAGGTGAGGGTGGAGGAAAGGAGCAGGGCAACCAAGAAAAGAGTAGCAACCTTGGCCATATGGTTTTGTTTATGAGAAAGTAAACAAGAAAATTGAGGCTCGATTGAGGAACAAGGGTGGGTGGAGTTGTGTAGGGATATATATATAGCACAATATATTGGTAAACCCGAGAAACTGTCACACAGAAGTTATAATAATAATAAATAAGTAACCTTATTTTAGTATTGGAGAGTTGGATATCTATTAATTTTTTTAAAATTGTATTTATTTAGATTTTAGAAGGTTCCATCTAGAAGATATTGAGTTAATTTTACTAAGGGTTACTAAATTTTAGTATTTTGTATAACATGATCACTAAACTCTAATTTTGTCTAAAAAATCACTCAATTTACAAGTTTTGTCCAATAAGGTCACTTTAAACAAAAAATGACAAAAATACCCTTACTACTTACATGTTATTTGATATTTTTTATAAATATATTAGTATATATTAATATGTTAAGAACATATTAGAAGAAAATATCAAATAATTAAATTTTAAGTTGATAATTTAAAATTTTTAAAATTATAAAAAACTTATTATTTAGTAAACCAGTGAACCACAATTCAAACCTCATAGATGAATTAGTATAAAAATAAAAAAATAATTTTATTTTCAATGAATTATATATTATCAATAAAAAATAATATATTTAAAAGGAAAATTAAAATTTTTTATTAACAAAAATTTAGACGTAATTATTAGCCAAATGAGTAAGGACGTTTTGTTATTTCTAAAAAAAATCACTAGTAAAATTTGTAAAAAGTTATTCAAATGATCTTATTGGACAAAAATTGTAAGTTAAGTAATTTTTCTGGATAAAATTAAAGTTTAGTGATCATATTAAATAAAATGCTGAATATTAGTGAGTATGAGTACAATTAACTCGAAGAGATTAGTGATATGTGTAAATGGGGGAGGGAATTAATTAATTAGAGACCACATGTATATCTAAAAGATAAAGGCAGACCTTTGGCATTAATATCCCCAAAAGTGAAGCGTTGAAAATCTGCACGTCATCCCATTTATGGGAGTCTTTATCAGTACTGTTGGCTACTAACTCTATGTGATTTAATATTTAAATGAGCCGTTAAAAATCTAGCAAATTTACCTTTTTCAGAAGATATATTGTTGAAATCTCGTATTTTGAATTTCCGTCATTACAAAAATATAATACATAGGTTGAAGAATTATTTTTGCAATAAGTTTATTATAATTTGTCAAAATCACTTATTGAAAAAACTGATCCATCCATGATAAGTTAGATTCGAACTCGGTTTGATCAAAGTGAAAATGATGATTATGGGTCAAATTCAATTAGTGAGAGTCTTAATTGAGTAATAGAAAAAAATTACTCCTTGTTATGTAGGAAAGACCATGTAACACATTTATAAATAGTGCTACTTAAACTCAAATTAAAGTAAGACACACTTAGACACACACAACGACACACACTCTCCTCATATAGAGAGAGGAGTTCGTTGACATCTAGAGCATCACTCTTCTTCCTCCCATTGAGATTGAATCTTGTTTTATGGAAATTTCTATGTGGCGTCTAGACTGTGAAATAATATTGCATTCCTATTCTAACAAGACCATGATTTGCTTTCACAATCGATAATCAAGTAGCATTTGGCGTGGTCTGGGTGTGTGGTGGCCCGCAGAGCTCTCCTCTTCCTGTCTTTTTCCTCTCAAACTCGATGATGCTTGATGCATCTCTTCTCTCTTGCTCCTCTCTGTTTCAATCGATATCTTGTTTGGTTTTTTCCCCCAACCTCGTTTCAGGTCCCAACTTATTTTTTTTAAACTCTAGGACTAAAATGACGTCGTTTTAGTCCAAAGGTTAAAAAAATTAAAACAAACAAGACCCGCAAAACTTCCGGCTGAGCCCCTACTATATATATGGGGTTCCACCGGCTTATCGGGGGTCACTGGACCCCCCTCCAGTCCGCCACTGATCATGTCCCTGTCATTTTTTTTGTTACATTTACAAGATAAATAACTTGAATCATTATATTTGATTTGCTCATTATATCCGTTTATAGTTGATTGCATAGATAACTTCATCACTCACCCTTACCTTTAATACTAAAATTTTATCCGTCGTAATCTTTCTTAGATCAATTTTCTATTTTTTTATTCTACTACTTTGGTTGTTGATGAATTTATTTTATTTTTTAATAAGTCAAAAAAGAGCAAGCTTGCATCTAGAACTCCCTCTAATATTTAATTTTATGCTCTTTGGTCCTTGAACTCAAAATATTGCATTTGCGATTCCTAAACCAACATTTTGGTGCTTCTCAAGTTACTTGTTTTTTTTTTGAACTAGATAAGTACTTCATAATGAGAGCAATCTTCCCCAAGAATATCAGCAATTGAGAAGGAAAAGGAGGAGCATAATCTCCCCCAGGATGTATAAACAGAAGCAAATTATTCATATATTTGTCAAATTCACATACCAATATAGAAACTCAACCACACAATTTGACTTCCATTCAACATTCCGTTAATTGTAAATTTGAGAGTTAAAGAAATGTTCAGGAGTTGCAAATACGTCTTTTAAAGTTGAGGGATTAGAACCAATAAATTATTGGCTTAATAATTAACATATTAGCTATGAAAAAATTATTTATTAAGTGATCCGCAGTTTACATCTAAAAAAAATACTTATTGAGAGTGAAGAACTATTTATACTTTAATATCTCTCAAATAAATGACTACTTTTTGTAGAAAAAATTTCAGGAATTAGAGTGCATAATTTAAATAGTAGAGGAGCTTATGGATGTGACAAGGCAGAAGAGTTTCTTGTTCTCTATCTTTTTTTCTTGGAAAGAAGTATCTAGACATGACCACGGTTCACGAACCGGCGATTTCAATTCGTGAACGGCCGTGGCTCCACAGTTCAGCAGGATTCCAGGCCTGTTTCAAGTTTGACCAGTCAAATTGGCAGTTTCGATTCTGGTTAGACATGTTTTATTTTTTTAATTAATTTTGTAAACAATTTTTTTCCAATTTGGTTTTCGATTTTGTACCGTTTTGAATTCGTTAAATGCACTTTTAAATATAAATATTCTCTACCAAATTTTAACTACATTTTTATTTAATAATTAGTTAATTTTTATAAATGAAAAAAATATAAATGGTATATAATTATAATAATTACTAATCATTTAGTGTACAGTATTTTTTATGAAAATGTATAAACATTTGGTGTATAATTATAATAATTTTAACAATTAATATAAGTACAATATTAAAATTAGAAGTAGTTAATTTATACAAGTGAAAAAAATAAAAATCGGTTGAATTATCGAATCTAAACTGTGGAAAACTAGCGTTTTAAACTTTCAATAATTTTAAAAAATATTGAACTAAAATCAGCCCATAAACCACCAATTTTTGCTTTGCTGGTTTTAATTTCATGCCAGTTCTATATTTTCGGTTCAATTTGGCCACATCTAGAAGTATCTATATAACTTAATTTTTATAAATTAAAATTAGTGCAATGTGTACGCGTTGATGAATCTACTAACGCATGATGTCAATGTGAGGCAAGCTTGGAAACCACAGCAATTGGTCATGCATGTTGTACTTCTTTTGAGAACGAAGACAGCACACTGATTTGCTATTACCGACGTCCTTGCTATTATAATTAAATAAAAGTATTTGTGGGTACAAACCAGAAACCAAAAAAGTATGTTTTTATGCATGTGTGCTTATTATTTATACATATATAGTTAATAATATTATTTAATATAAAAATAATAAGAGTATTATTATACTTTATAAACTACTTCCCAGTAATTAAAAATCTCAATTAAACAGTCAGTTGAAAGAATTTTTTAAAATTAATAAGTGAACTAAACATTAAAAAAAAATACAACTTCTTTAGTAATAAATTTTCTTATTAATATAAATTCTTCGAAATCATTTTTTTTTGTAAATTAAACTGTAGAACTAAATAAATACTTAAAATATTTGTACAAAAGAGTGGAAAGTCTGCAAAGTTAGATATAGTAATTGATGATGATCTGAATTATGAACATTTTTTCTTGAAAAGAGTCTCATACTACATGATCATCATATCATCGTCTCAATAAGTGGCAAAATAACCGTATAGCTCGTGGACTTCTATGTGTTCTAGACTGACGACCGTGGCTCATTGACCAATTTGTACGAAAAAGAAAATATAGTTTGAATAGTTGAAAATATAAATGAAAATTCAAATTATTTTAACAATATGCAGTAGATTGTGTTTAGGAAAATGATTATCATCAAGGGTAAAATCCGTTTATTCAAACTTGATAAAATAGTAAATTTTTAGTAAACTAAAGCAATGACCCTACTGTAATTAGACTAAATAAACTTATCAAACCACATGGATCTAATTTATTTATATTATTTTTTATATTTAATTAGTTTTCGTTCTCAAAACGAAATGAATTGGAGTTTTTTTTACTTAACATTTGCAAAATCACAAAATTCCACAATAAATTACATCTCACCAATTATCGTTCATCTTATTGGTTATGAAGACGACAATACCATGTTGCACCACGTCCAATTAAAAGTAGTGAGAAATCCAACATTTGAATCATCCGAAGTGGTGCACCAAAGTGGTTGGAGACGCATTACAAGGCACATTCAATTATAATGCGTTGAACAAACACCACACTTGTGGCTCCGAACTAAAAACAAAACTCACACGAAGTTTTTTCTTTCATGACATAATTTTTCACAAGATTGCTGTGGAATCTAATTGATCACTCAATAATTTCTTTTAGATTGATAATATTTGTCGAATAATACATCTAAAATATAATGAATCGATGTACTAAAAAATAAATATGACCAACTTGTAAAGAACAAGCTCTTGACTATTTGCACGGTCACTTTTGACAGTTGATACGGGCTTAATAAAACAGGACTCATAAAAAGAATGATTCATGGAAAGATGTTCAGCGATTAGCCTCTATTCAATAAATCTGATGTTTTTAAAATTCAATTCTACGCAAAATGGCATCTTCACATGCCGTACTGGCTTCTTATGAGGAACAACTACAATTAGTTAAATTAATCAAAGGTTGTTAAATTGTGACGATATTTCATTTTTTATGTTACAAAAGTTCTACTATGCTAGTGATCTTTTCTTTTTAGATGCCGGTTATTGCGATCTCTTACAATATTATACTTGTTTATTAAAAAAGATAATATATATATTTGTTAGTAGTGAACAAATTAAATTGTTCAAAAACTATGTTCGATAAAAATGTTGCTATTTACGTATAGGAATAGGAGAACTAACCTAGCTAAAATTTAAATAAGAATTTAGAGATTATTCATAAAACTAACAAAAATAGGATTCAAACACCCAAGAGGGTGTGGATGGGTTGGCGCGAGACTCTTCCAGTTTAATAAGGTTTCGAGCCCTAAATACGCAACTATTTAAAACTCTCGAGGGAGACATTTGTAGCCCTTTAGGGTCCTACTCGAGTCGAATCCGAATTAATCGGGTCTTATGAGATTCTGAATACCGGATGGTTGAAAAAAAAAAGGATTCAAACTCTTTTTTTTCATAGGTATTCAAACTCATATCAAATAAAGAGAAGTTTATGAATTCCAACTATTTGCAAATTTTATTTGACAATATCAATCAATATTTGATGGCCAAAACTCTAAAACAAATCTTTTTTTTTTAGATTGCAAAATAAGTATATAATTAAAGTGACTTGGCGTGAGCTGTTCTATCGAAAAAAAATTAAGGGAAATGCTTTGATTATAATCGTTGACCAAGACAATGTATATAAAGAACAAAGTGTGAAAGAAATTATATAAAGAAGAGTGAATAGTTGAATAAACGGACCGAACAAATGATGGAGAGAATAGTTGTACATAGATCTATACTGATTTAACCGAAAGTATATGGTTGAAGCAGTCAAAAGCATTTCTCAATGATAATTCTTTCGGTAGGTAAAGGACATTCCCAAAATTCATTTATCCCAAAATTCCAACTCATCTTTACGACTTGCCTAGCTTTTGAAGCTTTTCTTTTCTATCTATATAGCACATGACTTATCTCATAATTCAATAATAGGATACACTCGTCATTATGGGTAATACTCTCATATTTCTAGCTACCTAGCTGGCGATCAATTAAAATTAGTATTTCGAAGGCGCAATTACTGCAATGTATTCATTCTATCAAGAAGCGAGTCTCCAATTTCTTTTTTTATACAAGCATTAATTTTTTAAAAATTTTCAACCGCTGATTCAATTCCAAATATCTATCAAGATAATTCAACCGTACTAGACATTAGGTGCATTTAACCCTTAAACTAAATGGACATGCTTTTTGTTAAGAATTATACGGTGAAAGGATACAAAAAATAAACTAAATAACCTAAATATAAGGTTTAACAACATTTCTACATTATTAAATTGTTGAGTGTTTAGAAACCTCGAACTAAATTAAATTTAAGTCGAGTAGAACCATTATGGAGGACTAACAAATTACACTCATGGCAAAACAAAAAAAAATAGGATAGTGCACAATAAAATATATGGCACTCATGCAACGAACATAGTATTCAATAATTATAAAATTACTCCATTGCCATTGGCTTAATTCTACTGTGCAGACATATTCAATACAGATTTGTGACATAATACATGCACTGGTTTGTTTGTTTTTTTGTTTTGAAATATTCAATTTTTAATCGTTTTAATCAAAACGTTTAAATTTGATCAGTAAAAAATATCAACGTTTTAAGCTATATATTATTACTTCTATACCTTGAATTGTTAAACACTGATATGAAACTTATTAATGTTGGCATCCAACTTGAAAGGTTAGGATCAAAAAATAATAACTCAAATATAATCTGACTGACTTTTTATGATTCGAGAGAAGCCAGCCATTGTTTGGTGGCTTCATCATACGTGTCCGCAAAAAAACACACATAAGGTGACCAAATATATGGTCACCTTGCTTTTGCTCCATTAATTGGTTTATATGAGGCGACCAATTATATCGGCTGCCGACTTCCAAAAACATGAAAGTCACTGCTCTAAACTAATTAAAAGCTTACCAATCACCAGTTGATCCATTGAAAAGAGCATTAGATCACTTAAGCAATATCTTGGGTTCGAGTTTTGTAGATGTAAAAGATTGGTTTGGAAGAGGTGTTAAGCGCCGACCGTACTTCGGAGGATCAAAATTGATTTCACCAAACTAATTAAAAGCTTGGGTCCATATATAAGGTGATCCTACTTAATTATTTATTTATGTCACCGATAAATCAATCATATCCGTTAACAGCCAAAAAAATATAATGTGTTTTTTTAAAAATAAAAAAATATAATGTGTTTGTTTTTAGTAAACAACGTATAATTAATCATAAATTGATGATAAATTCCACAGTAAAAGAGGAGGAAAAACTGCACCCTTTTTTAGAATTTTAATAGTATAGTGTATATAAAATAAACATACCGGTTAGAATAATGATGACGAATGATGATGATATTATGATCTCACAAAATCACCTGGTTTTTGACGATAAGAAGCCGAAGCAATAGTAGTCATGACTTTTCAGTTTTCGATAGTTGCAAATCAATATACTTTTCTAATTTCTTTTCCCTGTCATCTTTGATCTTATTATGACAACTATTGTCAAATCATTTTTCAAAATACTTGTTTCTATTAGAGTTGTAGTTTCCAGCTTTCTTCAATAAAAGATTTGTGAGTATTTTAAGGAATATTTTTGTTTGACTTTTTTTGCTAAAAGAGAAAAAAATTAAAATACTCCTCATCCTAAATTATTTTGGTTTGTTCCATTTTTTTTACTTAAATTAGTTTTTTTTAAATCTATACTTAAATTAGTTAGAATTATTAATATTATTTTTTCTTAAATTTTGGTTTATTTAAAATTAATTTTTTAAAAAACATTAGCACTTAGTTGTGCTATTAAAACGTATTAATCAAAATATTAGACATATAAATATTTTAATATAATTCTTGTTCAAAATTGAAAAAAATAACACGAACGAAAATAATATATAAATTCGGATAGAGATATTAAAAAAAACAGTGAGCTCTTATCATAATTAACAAACCATTAAACTCTTCTAGATTTGGATTTGCAATATTATATGGATAGGATAGTCTGAACAATGGGCTCCATGATACGAAATATATGCAAAAACTTATGATAACTTGTCGACCATTTTCTCTTCAAACAGAGTATTCCATTTATACGAAACAAAAAAAAAACTAAAAATAGTTTGACTTGGGCATGTAAACACAAGCACAAAAGCTGCCAGTCCACAATGACTAATTTTTTTAATGAGTATTATTATATCACTAATTAAAAGTATCATTTTATGCATCCATCATTTCTATTA
>CAODLS013029825.1:0-28315 GCA_948243855.1 Flueggea neowawraea
GTTGGATGAGAAGAGCACTAAGAAAAAAATTGCTGTTGCTGGGGTAGATCAAGATGAACTATTGGACCCTAGAGTTTTAGCTGATCCAGACAGCTGTTTCTGTGAGTTTGAAGGTGTAACCATCCACCACAAAGTGTACAACGCAGAATCATCCCAAACACATAATGCTGCTTCTCTCAAG
This sequence comes from Flueggea neowawraea, assembly GCA_948243855.1. Lineage (NCBI taxonomy): Eukaryota > Viridiplantae > Streptophyta > Magnoliopsida > Malpighiales > Phyllanthaceae > Flueggea > Flueggea neowawraea. Next base: position 182 of record CAODLS013029825.1, read on the forward strand.
CTTCCTTTTCCAATTATATTACTCCATGGATTTGGAGCCTCTATTTTCTCATGGAGTCGAGCCATGAAGCCTTTGGCTCAGCTCACTGCTTCTAAAGTTCTCGCCTTTGATAGACCAGCTTTTGGATTGACTTCAAGGTTACATTCGTCTTCTGCTACCAAATCTTTGAATCCCTACTCCATGGCGTTTTCGGTGCTTGCTACCTTGTACTTCATTGATTTCTTGGCAGCTCCCAAGGCTGTTATTGTTGGGTATGTTTATTCTCATATATTTTTTTCTTTGGTTTCTGTCTATTTCAGTGTAAACTATAGTTGATCTCTATGATTTCATCATCACATTCCTTTAAATGGACCTACTTTTACTTTGGACCGGAAACTATTTTAGCACATCAAACTGGAATCTTTCCGAAGGCCTGATTGACTACAATGATTTATGTTGCTATTAGTGTAAAGGAAGCAACTTTTATCTGTAATTTCATTTGTATGAAATTCTGCTCTGATGATTCTCTTTCTGTGTTACAAGGGTGACGAACTTTCAGTTATCATGTTGCAAAGCTGTTTGTTTTTTTGCCGCACGAGATTTTAGAACTAGTGGAAGAAACAATTACACAATGATTTGAATAAACTGTTTCATCAAGGACACCTAATTTTTGAAAGTTTTTCTAGCCTTGCAATTGCATTTTGCTTTCATTTGTTTGGTTTTTACCATTCGGAGTATATCATTCATCATTTCCCATGTATCTGTTGTGAAAATTCCTGTCTTGTCAACTCTGGAAAAGAATTAACATTTCAGGCATTCCGCTGGTTCACTTGTAGCAGTCAATGCATATTTTGAGGCTCCTGAACGAATTGCAGCTCTGATCCTTGTTGCCCCAGCCATCTTTGCTCCATATTTTGGACAAAATAAATCAAGAGAAAAGAATCAGACTGACGCAGACAAAGCAGATTCAAATAGTTTTGGAAAGCCATTTATCAAGCTTCTTGAGATTTTATCGAAGTTTATAGCATACATTACTGAAGCAATAACTGGAATGATTAAGGGAATGGTAGATATTCTTAACTCTGGGTATAAGAAAGCACTGTTGGCAGTTCTTTGCTCTGCCTTGGGTATAATGCTGGTATTCAATTTCTCTTTGGACAATCTTTTGATATTAGATTTGAACAATAATAATATTTAGACTTGTCAGATTGATTGATTAATTATGACTGTCAAAATAAATCCGTTAAGCTCTTGATTGCAATCGTATGTGTGACTAAATCCTTTTAGATAGTGAGGCTGCACAACTGGTATATTATCTATCCATGCCAGCTAATTATCAACTTGAAAAAACAGTACACTCTTCTTGTTTTGATTCACCAGAGATCTTTTTATTTTGTTCAGATACTTTCTTATGTTTCAATACTTTGAAAACATAATTTTTGTTACTGAAAAAGAGTCAATGACATACGAGAATGTGTTTGTGCTCTTTCATTCTCCTTTAGCCTGTTCTTTTTATTCATTTTTTGTTACATTAAATACAGCTAGCATGAGTATATTAAATTGTATGTTTTTTTTGTTGTCACCAACATATAATGCCTTATGCTAGCTAGGAGATGGAGCTCTGCATCTATCTTTCATTTGTATTATATTCCTTCTCTTCTATAGCTTTTAGGCAGGAGCAGTATCTTATGATGAGCTCCCTCCATATTTAACAGTGAATTGCCTCCTTGATTTCAGGTAAGGATGTTAATTGACAGATTTGGTATTGCAGCAGTACGAAGCGCATGGTATGATTCAAGTAAGGTCACTGAACATGTTCTGAATGGTTACACAAAGGTAATTAGTTTTATGTGTCTTGTTCTTAACAGCTAAGAAAAATTTGAATGAAATACTGAAACATGGTTGAACAAGTGACATTCATTTGTTATCTAAATATCGTTTACTAGAAGTTGTCTATAAATGCAGCCACTGAAGGCTAAGGGTTGGGACAGGGCTCTTGCAGAATTCACTGCTGCTACGCTTGCAAGTATCGAGTCTGTATCAAAGCCACCACTGTCTAAAAGACTTCATGAGATCTCCTGTCCTGGTAATCATTCTGATTATCACTTGCTATTTTGTGTTTAAAGTTGCCTATAGATTAGTGATAACCATACTTGGCCACATTAATTTCCCAAAGCATTCCTACTGCACTCATAACTTCTAATTTAGTTTATGTAAATGCTGTTTTGATGGCTGGGGTTGCAAGAAGAAAAGTAAAATGATGGATCATTAAAATTGTCTTTGGAAAAGGTTAATGATACTAGTTGCAATTTCTTGGTTGTACTCTCGTTGGCTTTCCTTCCTTCTAATGGACAACTTTCTGATTACTACTGGTGATCCAATGCATTTTTTGATGGAAACGCAGTTTTGATCATCACCGGGGACAGTGACCGAATTGTTCCCTCTTGGAACGCCAGGCGACTTTCACAAGCTATACCTGGGTCTTTCCTTGAAGTGATCAAACATTGTGGCCATTTGCCTCACGAAGAAAAAGTGGAAGAATTTGTTTCAATTGTTGAGAAGTTTCTGAGGAATGTTTATGGTGATGCAGAGGACATGTCCTTGCAAGGAGTATCTTGAACTCGTGCTCCCTACAAAATCTTTTATTTATATAAAAGCTAATAAGCATATAACTAGGCAAACTATTTATGGTACATTTGTAAAAGTAGCATTCTGAAAGATGATTTTCTCTTTCGGTGTGGCTGCAGATTGGAATTCAGCAAACAATCAATGCTAATGGCACAAAGTAGTGCAGTAGTATTATTCCCCCATCCATCCATCCCCAGCGCCCATCTTACTATAACATGGTTCATTTTCTTGTTGCAATGATGCTTCAATACTTTCAGTTAGATATTCAAAGGTGCTGCTGTTATTTGAAGATGGCACGTATTCCAAACAAGCACTCAGCTGAAAAAAGAACGGATATGCAAATGGGACTTAAACGAGCCATCACTGATACAACAAACAAGCTAGTCTAATAAATTCTGCTGTAGAATTGATTGAGAGTTTTACACGCTTAATTACAGTAATTCAGAGGCCTGTCAATCAGAATTTAGAAAGGAGGATTTGTTGATATCGTTAGCCTAGGCTCCTCTAAACTGGAAGGAATATTAAATCCTGACATGAAGTCATCGCAGAAAATCACGGCACCAGCGGCCAGAGCACCTGCTCCAACTCCCATTGTTAAAGCACGTCTCGGGCCTCGTCCATATGAGGATGGCATGTTAATGTAATCTGTATTTGGGAGAAAAGTAGGCACGTAGCCAACATGAGAAAGGGGGGGGGGGGGGGGGGGTGTGCGCGAGGTGGATGATAGCTGGGCCCGCTTGCCGATGGATGCATTGGTCCAGCTACGGATGGATAAGAGTGACTTGCAGGATATGGCAGACTAGGAGCATCTGATTATTGGTCTTTCGGTACAGGAAAAGATTGCTCTAATGGATAGCTTTGTCCTTGTCCGGGCCTTCCCTCAGCAGAGGATGCCATGTTATTGTTGCGATCCATGAGAACAACTCCTTCATCTTCGCCTGTAGGAAAAGGGCATCAACATCCAGACCAGACCAATAATCAGTGGGGTGATAACAAAATAATATAAGATCTGACAAAGCGAAAGAGGCTGATTTCTTGAACACCTGGATATGAAAGTAACTCTTCCTTTTCCTCAGAGATACGAATCGAAATATCAACAAAACCTTGAGTTTTTGAGGAATTCCTAGTGCGCAGTTGATAACTCCCAAATTCTTCGGTGGCTGGCCTTGAGGCCCCGATGTTTTTGCTATAGTTTGCCAGGACTTCTTTGAGGACGATGGTGGCAGTGCCGTGGTGTTTTTCTCTGAAGAAAATAGGCTCTCTGCTATACACTTCAACCTGCAGGGCTGCATCTTGAAACTGTGAATCATCAAGCAAGGCAGCAAACTTGGTTTTCCAACTAGGATTTGCGTTTCCAGAGGCATCTATCTTGGTGCAGTATTTGTTGTTAGGATCAATCCATCCAACGGCAAACCATTGGAGCTTCCAGAATGAGGAGGTGCGCCGCAGACCCTGAGCAGAAATCAGGCAAACCTCGACCCAAATTTTACCCATATTGCTAGGCTAGCGCAGGAGATGTTTTCAGAAATTCAATATTTTCTTCTTTTTTTTTTATATTTGTTTTGAGGATACTTTACTTTTGAGGGAAAAACATTTTATACCTAATCCAATAAATGGGTCATTTTTTAACTAGGTGCTTAACAGGTAAGCACGAATCTGTGCCAATCAAGAAATTACGCACATCACAGACCCAAAAGAAAAAAAAAAGAAGAAAAAAGAGAGAGGGAGAGAAAGATATCAGGGTAATTTTCAGGTTTATACAAGTATAAAATGTTTAACTTTTTTGGTTGGATTAAATCTTACACCATTTTTGTGGAAAATTGAAATCTTTTTTTCTGTCTCTATAATTTTAAAAAACTCTTCTCTCCTTTTTGAATGTCGTAAAAATGTTCAGTCATTCATCTTTATCCGTAAGTGTAATATATTTTGACAAAAAGTCTATTTTAAGGGTTAGTATTTGTAGAAAAACAATTAAACGGAAGCCAAATAAATTATAGATCTAAATAAATTAGGATTCATTTGCTTTAATGCTCTCTATCTTAATTAGCAGTTTAAATAACTTAAATGTAGCTAAAATGGCAGATTGCGAATTGAGAGGTTGATTATGTGAGGACATAGCTTTAAGTAAGATGACTATCTAAATTTCTTTCGTAAGTTATTTTATTTGCTTCTAGATCAGATTACTACTTTATCGAAGTTGTTCTTAGAAACTTCATAATCTCTCACTATTTTCTGTATATCCTTTTCTTATAAGACACTCAAATTATCCTCAGCATTTTAAACTCGTCGATATAGTTAACTGTCCTTCGCCCTCAATCTTTTCTTACTACACTCTCTTTATGTCTTCTAATCTCTCTCTCACCAATACCACCACTATTGCCTTCAAAATTCCGGTCACCACTACTCTCTAAAAACCAATCAGACGCCAAAAACTTCAATTGAAATAAATAACAAAAAAAAATCAGCTTTGAGAACTATTAATAGAAATTAATTGCAAAACTCATTACATAACTCAATCATTAAACCCAACATAATTTTGATTTACTTTTCGCAACAGTAATTACATAACATAATCTCTCTATTTCTTTCTCTCGTCTCTTTCTTGTCCCCCCTCTCTCTCTAATTACTGCTGTGAAAGACGACTTCTCTTCCAGATCCTACAAACAAAACGATGAAGTCTCTTCTACTGGCGCCTCTCTCTTAGTCTCTCTCTACATCTTCCATCCTTCACCTCGTTGGGCCTTCACCGCCACCGCCAAGCCCGAATCTGACTTCGAAACCCTACCTTCCCCACAACAGATCGCCGCCCGACTCCTCCACTCATCACTCTCACTCATCACTTACTCACCCAAAGCAAACTCAAATCAACCTCTCCTCATCCTCTTCTCTCTAGCTGTTAGTAGAATCCACCACTCATCTTCGTCCTTGCTCAATTTCTAGTATCTTCGTTCACAAAAACCCAACTTGAAACCCATGGCGTCACGAATATGGGTTAGATTAGCTCTCAAAGTTGTTATTTCTTTTTTTGTGTAATTCGGTTTCATTTGATTTAATCTAATTTTCCAAAGTTGTGATTTCTTTTCTTTTAATGATATAATCTAGTTTCATTTGATTTGCTCCAATTTATTTTTGATCCTCTGATTTATTTTTTAACTTTTAGTTGCTCTTATTGATGATTGATTTTGGTGGTGGCTATTATTAATAAAAATGTGATTGAATTTATGAGGATTGTTCATTGATTGTGTGACGGTTTTAGAGTTCTCTTTGGAGGTGGTTGGTGTTGGTTTAGGGGTTTGGGTGGTCGGCCATGGTGGTGGAAACAGTGACGGAGGTGATGATGGGTTTGAGAGTTGGCGATTTTTGAGTCTTGGTGGTGAGGAGGGTGATGGTTTTGGGTTTGGGTGGTGGTAGAGGTGTTGGGTTTTGAGTCTTGGTGGTGAGGAGGGTGACGGTATTCCGTGGTGAAGGTGGTGAGATATGTATGCTCTTTTTGCATATTTAGTGTGAGGGAGAGAAGGAGAGAGAGATTCAGAGATTTGTTGTGAGAGAGATGAAGGATGGGTTTGTGCAAGGGTAAATCAATCATTAAAATTTATTTTATTTTAAATTTCACGTCACATCAGTAAAACTAATAGAATCTTTAACGTTGAATAAATGACTGAACGTTTTTGCGAATCTTGGGGAGGGGAGATGAGCTTTTTGAAACCACATGGATCGGAGAGAAGATTTCAATATAACACAGGGACTACATATGATTTAACCCTTTTTGTAAAAAATTGAGATCACGCGAGAAACTAAATAAAAATCGTGAATTTTTTTTCACAACCTTTTCCAAAGAGTGCAGATTGTACACAAGTGGTGCACAAATGATGTACGATCAAGGTCCAAATTGTATAAAGCCAGTGCGCAAATGGTGTACGAATCATTTACAAATTAATTTTTAAACTGTTTTAGTTTATTTCAGTTTATTTGGATCAAATTTAAAATTATTTTAAACCAAATTATTTTAACGTTATATTTAGTGTAAAAAAAGAAGTGTAAAATAATATACAAACTATGTACAAATGGTGCATAAATAGTTTACGAATTTAATTTTAAATTGATTTAGTTTCATAGGTAAGGGTGTCTAGAATCTTATGAACCAATCGAAACCAAACTAAAATTTACGGTTTTGTTCAAGGAGTTGATTTTTAAAATTCCTTTTCGTTTTTTGGGTTGGTTCTGTTAAAAACTGAAAAACTGACTGAACAACCGATTAACCCTCTCTCTATATAATATTATCTAACCCTAACTATACATATAGTAAACTAAACCTTACCCGAACCTAAATGCCATTTCCAAGCCATTCCTTGCCTCTCACTCTCATTATTGTCGTCCATATTCTCAAATTCCTAAGCCCTCATTTGGGAGTTTTGAGGGAAAAAGAATGAGAGTATATAAAAGAGAGGGAAGTTATGGCAAGGGAAAAGGAGGGAAGGATAAGTAATTTTTCTTGTTTGGAACTTTAATGAGAATGAAGAGAGGTAAATATTTATTCTTTGTTTGAGAGTTCTAAGTGAAAGGGAGATGAAGGAAGAGATTTTTAAAAACTAAGTTATAAATAGAGGATAGTCATGGAACGAAGAAAAATAAATAAGGACAAAACTAAAAGTGAAGGTGATAAGAATTATAAAATTTTGTCTTCCCACACTTTGCTCTCCAATTTAAAGGTTAGAAAAAAATAAGGGAAAAATCCATCGTTGCCACGACCCGTTTTCGGACCATAACCGACATACGAGGCGAACCGTTTATGAAAACCCGATCCATCCCGCACAAGCCTAAGAGAACAGAACTAACTACCCAAAATTTATTATACAACAAGTTAAAATCATTTTAATAACTTAATAAGTAAGACAAACCTAAACTTATTAAAAACATAAGTTTTTAATAATAATAAAATTATTATCAAATTAGGAATCATATTCAAATATCAAATAAATTTACAGAACCAAACACCCACAAAAATCCCGGTGTGGAGCCACTAACAGAACAGATACACTGGACCCGAACAAAAGGGCACTCACTATCAAATGGAACGCCTCACTAGGAACAGGACACCGATCGGTTGTCGAATACCAAAAGGAAACCTGAGAAATAAGATAAGAAAAATAGACAAGAAACAGAAAGAAAGGGGTAAAAACCCTAGTGAGGAAATGATACTCCAGAGTGCTCAGGGCCTCACAAAAACCGTTTTGAAAACAGTTTCAGAAAATACCACATGCACGTATATAGTCAGATACTATTAGTATACACTCGTATATAGATACATAGTAGTTCATAAATTCATTTCGAAAACGTTCGCATAGATAACAAACAGTGACACATATTAAATAATAAATAAAATGAATAAATATAGTTAGTTTTCAAAATATGAAATAGATATAATATTTTTCGTCTCAGAAATATTACCAAAAACAATATTTATTTTTACTTAAAACACATACAAAGGATAAAAATTATTTTCAAAATATTTGCAGAGAGTAATAATGGAAATAATAAAAATATATATAAACACGTATATATACGACCGACGACAAATACATAATACTATATTTTGAAAACATTTACAGACAAAACAGAAAACATAAAATCATTTAAACATTTAAACCAGAAGTATACATTTATAACAGACGGTATGATAGGGACCATACAGAGTCAGACATATATCATAAGTGTGGCCATGTCACCAGACAAAATCATATAGGGTACATGTGTTTGATCGAACACATGGTCACCATAATACCCCAGTAACTAGGGCTTCACAGAGCAGTGGTATAGCAAAGGCTACGCTACCTCGAATAATTAATTTAAACAGACAGTCATGCAAATCAAACGATGAAAACTCAGAATATATTTATGAAATTCTATACATCAGAAAACAAAAACTGAGTACTTACAATTATTCTTTTAAAAAACAGAGTGAATTTTACAAAAAAAATATTAAGGAAATTTATTTATTAATCTTATTTCAGAACATAACGATTTATTATAGAAAACATATAAGTTTTCCAAAAACATAATAAATAATAAAATAGACAGATGTGCAGAGCAGAAATAATTTTTAGAAAATGTACATATTTATTTCAGAAGAAACTCATAAGCTTTTTGAAAAACAGATCTTATGCAAACAAGTCCTAATAGAAGCCAATTTTAGGTTTACCGATCCTTAATTTATTTCATATTAAATGCCAGAGTCCAGACACAACAAAAACATATAAGTTTAGAAAGATACAATCTATGTGTCTGAAACTATCATTCCAATCACCTGAATATTCAAGCTGAATGGTCCAGACACGATCCACTGACAGATGGCTGGCTGGCTGACCTCGTTGACCGAAACACAAAGCTAAAACAATTATCAGAATAGATCCAGAATTAGAGACATGATGTTAATATTGTGGCAGTACAAAAAATGCATGCAATGCAAATGCAGACATTCAACTTAAGAAGCATATCTTGAAAATCAAACATCTTGTAAAATTACAGTTTGGTCCTCGACGACTGTAAAATTACACTTTAGTACCCAAATGTTTGAAAATTATCAATCGGTCCTCAAAGTATTTTTAATATATCAAACAGTCTTCCAAGTAATCAGAATTCTCAAATTAATCCTCAAACTATGAAGAATTACAAATCAATCCCAACATGCAAAATATTAGATCCGATCCTCAAATAATTCAGAATTATGACAAATTACATTTTCAGTCATTTCAACAAAAAATTGCACCAAAACATCCAACTCTCGATTCAACTGATAGAAATCATTTTCCAATCTCTACATTGACTCTAAATGATCTCCTTAATATAACCCAACCATTGGTTTCAATAAAACAACACAAAATCGGCCTAAAATCATCCGAACCCAAATCTAACTTTAGCCAAAACAAAATATTTTCAAATCTCGTGATTTTAAGCTCAATCTATGTTCTTCTAACTTCAGTCAAGCATATACAAACATTCCCAAGCATTCATTCCAACAGAATCAAGCAAAAACTCAAACTCATTTCAAAATTCGGCCAAAACTCTAACCCAACCAAAACAATATCAAATCTTCATAACCCAAGCTCAATTCGTGTTCCTCTAGCCTCAATCAATCATAAATAATCAATGTCTAAGTCCCAAACCAACATAAATCAACAAAATCAAGATGAATATTCAAAATAGTCACTATTCACATCCACCAATCAAAACGTGATTCAATGCATAAAATGAAGAAAATAAGTGAATAAAGACGTGTTCTTACCTCAAGGAAGCAATAGGAATCAATGAGAGACAATGGGTGATGAAGAGAGAGAGAGAGTTTTCGAAGTGAAAATGGCAGAGAATATGTGAAAATGACGAAATAGGGTCGGTTTGGGTGTTATAAGCTGTCAAAACAAGGTTCACGTACGTCATTCTGAGTCTCGCGTACATTAGGGGACCTTCACGTACGTCACCAAGCATCTCACGTAGGTTATCGGGGTCAAAAATAGCTTCCAAAGGCATCAGACCCGATCTCACGTACGTCACTGTTCATCTCATGCACGTGAATCATGCAAAAACCCAGCTCGCGTACGTCAAATTTCGAAAACACATACTTTTGTGAAAACAATGCCTTACGTACATAAGACCAATTCTTAAGTACGTAAGGCCACCTTACGTGCGTTATACTTGTTGTAACGTGCGTAAGATGCCTTTTTCTCTTGCCCTAGATTTCTCCTCGCTTCCAGACACGTGTCAGACTATTCCTGAGGCTTGACACCTCATGACCTTACAAAAATAACATCAGTAAACATCCTCAAATACTTAATTAACACCCCAAAAACCAAAGGATATGATCTAAATTGATCGAAACAAATCGGGACTGGTCGGAACGCTACAGAGGATAGGTCGAAAATAGACGAGGTATTACAACCGCGGTTCCTGAGGTTTGATCATATCTCTCGTGCAGTTCCTCCATTTACGGTCCCTGGACTTATCACCTTTAGTCAAACATTACGGGCCAAGTTCGAAAATTTGATGTGGTATATGAGATCTACTAAATTTAAAAATTTAATGACACAAATACCCTTATAATGTAATCTCTCATCTCTTTCATCCATCAATCAATACACTTCTCATGACCACAATAGCCATCACCGTAGTCATTACCACTCCTTACCACCATTGCCGTTGTCGTCACTAGAGCCCATAACAATAGTCATCATTAACACCACCAACAAAACATCAACACCATTACCAATCCTGAACCAACCGTTAGTCATCACCGGCAAGCAACCACCCCAAATCAACATCAAAGCAATAATCAACATCAGAGAGCTCTCCGACATTGTTGGTGTTTCAACCTCCAATCAAGAACAAGCCCGGTCTCTCGGAATCCCATTCTCCGTCCTCGATGACCACCCTCACATCGACGACGACGACGACGAGATCGACCCAAACCTGAATTTAGTTAAGGGACGTGGTGGCGCTCTACTGAGGGAAATGAGATAGAGATCGATAGAGAGAGAGAAGTGGTGGAGAGAGAGACAGAGTGAGAGAAAATCTGGAGAGGAAAAAAAATCTGGTGAGAGAAGGTTTGAGTGGTTTTTGGAGTAAATTGGTTTTAAAATCGAGGATCATTTTGTCTTTTCAAAATTTCTATTAAAAAAATAAACGGAGTTAAGAGCGAGTGACCAGAACGAAGAGTTTTGAAAATGGAGGAATCGTGGTGGATTTTGCCCAAAAATTAAGTGAAAGAGAGTTAGACTCCGTTGGTTAGACGGTTCGAGCGGTGTTTTTGTTCATTTTTTTCTAAAACGTTGAATATTCAATGTTTGTATTAGCGTTCCATCAGGGAAGTTTATTTTCCTAATCTACCCTCCTTCACCTTGTTAATGCCATAAAAATTGCATTCGTTAAACAACTTCAAAGAAACTCACCACGTCTCTAAATGATCATTGATCTTATCTTTACTTTTGGGTTTTGTTGACTTGTATCTTTCTTTATTTTGCCTTGACTACGTTTTAATAAATAAATCATCGGGCTTCAATGTAAATTTTTGATGGCCTCTAGTTGCTTTTTATTTTAGAATTTTCTACATTTATATATATTTTTGGTAATATTTTTATATTTAAGCATAAATGATCATTGAGTTTTTTTAAAAATTAAAATAAATTATTCTTATTGGTAATTGGATATATTAACAAGAACAATTTCAATATCTAATTCAAACACTTATAGTAAATATCAAGTATTGTAACAACTCGTCTAACAGAAATCGCAACACAACTAACAACAACCACAATAACTATAGCTAGACATGTTATTTCAAACCGGAACCGGCGAACCGAATTAAAATCGGACCGGTCAAAATTAGAACCAACCAAAATCGGAATCGGCCGACTAAAACCGGAGGGTTGCGATTTATGTTACAGTTCGACCTCTCCAAAAACTGTAGTAACGGCGGTTCGAACGCTGTTTGAACCGCCATTTCCTTTTTTTTTTTCAACTCTATAAATACCCCATCCTACCTATTTTACACAATTCATTCTCTCTCAATCTCTTCTATATTCTCACTCTTTCAAAATTTATTTTGCTCTAAATTATTTTTATTAATTATTTATATATTTTATTATTGTAATTACGTTTTTTATATTTTTCTAAGTTATTTTTTTCAATTACATTTTTTCAAATTCTTTCTAATTTTTTAATATAGTTTAATTTAGTTATTTCATCACATTTAATTAATATTTGCATCAATAGAAAATTTTAGTAGAAATAAAAATTTTGAAAGTTTTGAAATTAAAAATATTAGAACTCAAGAGAGTCAAACACAACTAATTCCCACCCAAGGAGATGAGGAAGGATAAGAAGGAAGAGTTTCTAGTTTGAATATTTTTAAAACTCATTTTAAGAAAATTTTTAGTGTTTTTTTTTGTTTAAAATTATGTGATGTAATTACTAGTAGAATAGTTAATTTATTTAAAAATTATTAAAAAAATGGAATACAATGTATTACTATTATTAGTATTATAGTTAATTATTCAATATAATAAATTTTACAAACCGAAAAAATCATTGATTGGATAAAATAGATGGTTAAAAACAAAATTTCCAAAAAAAAAAAAAAGGAAACCAAACTGAACTGGAACTGGCGGTTGAACAAGTCAAAACTGGTCAAAACCTATTAAAATCAAAATTAGAACCGAACTAAACTGAAATCGGACCAAACTGTGGTTCCCACGGTTTGGTTTCGGTTCCTCCATTCCAAAAACCGGAACTGCCGGTTTTGGAACCAGTAACAAATCTAGCTATAACAATAGCTGTAAACTAGTTTTACCTTCGGACGTTGTCATGGTATTCTATGAATCTATTTTTTTCTTATAAATGTTCAAGACTATAATAAAAAGTTGTCTCAAATGAAAAAAATATAAAAACATAAAAATTATATAAATATAAATATTATATAATTGCAAAAAAAACTCATATTAAATTTTATAAGTTTTCTTTGTACATAATATTTTAAATAGTTAGATTATATTCCATTAAGATATTTAAAAAAATGGATAATATATTACTTATTATAAAGTCACTTATTAAAAAAATATAATATGCGTCAAATATCGAAAAAATAAACTTAAAATATTCAGCTTTCTTTTATTTATATATATATATATATATTGAAGTTAATTTGGCCTATAGTACCGGTATAGTACCAAAACTTTGTTTTTTATACTCAACACACCCAGAATTTACTGACTCAGCAAACACATTCCATATAGCTTGACACATAAGATTCCCACCAAAACAGTCATTAACCACTTTCTTCAATAAAATATTTGTTAAGACCGTAAAATCAGGACCACATGCGTACAAAATGCTTCTTTTCTCCATAAAAGTCGACAAAAACAAAGAACTCAGACCCGAAACAGATGAGAGTTCTCTTTCAAATTCATAAAAATGGTTCTTAAAATCCTCCGTAGCCCGCTATCATGGAAGAGGACTTAAGAGTTTGGGGTCGGCTTTGAAGAAAACAACTACCATTTCAGCATCGAAGCAGCTAAATTTAAAGGTCAAGTGAAACATGTAGCAAATTGTCACTTATCTATGTCCAGAAACCTGCCTAAAGTCGGATGATGATAAGAAACCGAATACACGAGGCAAAACCATTTGATTTAACATCAAACCAACGAGAAAACACAGTAGATGTTGTCAAGGATGGTACCAACTGTTCTCTAAATATGTTAAGGCCATGAATCTAATCTACAAAGTTACAAAAATCAAAACCGAAATGGTATCAAAGTAACAACATAGAGAAGCAAATTTGAGATGTCAAAGTAACAACAGAATAAGCATGGATAAGAATGGGAAGTAGGCTTTATGCCAATTTTCTTCATTCTCAGGAATTCATCTGTTGCCATGTCACTCATTTTCTTTTGCCTCCTATAAGCATTAATGAAGCACGTATACGATTTGGCATCAGGAGATATATATATATATATATATATATATATATATATATATATATATAGGACCCGTGCTGCATTCTGCTATATGCGGGCTCCACTTAACTCCTTTCCTATTCATCCTCTCGAAGATATGCCATGCCTCTTTTGCACTGCGACCAGTTTTTCTCATAACTGCAATCATTATAAAGCATGTCACATGATCCGGAAACATGTTTTTACCTTCCGTTGCTTCGTACACATTGAAAGCGTCATCATATCTAACATAAGCAGGCAATCGTCATCAACAAGCCATTCCAAACCTTACACTATACAAAAAACTAAACGTTACAAAATTTCAAGACGCGTATCAATAAACAAAGCCAACAAGAAACATTGAAAATTACCTGGCACAACAAAGAAGGTCAGAGATTGGAGCATTGTAGACATGAATATCTCTAAACTCCTTGATCTCCGGAAAATTTTGGAACCTCCCCAACATGGGAAACAAGACAGTGCAAGCACGAGGAGTGACCAACGAAGGCTGCTGAAGCCCCTTCCACCCATAAAAATATAAGCAACCCATCAACATACCCGCCTCCCCCAACAACCTCAACACCTCCACACACTCTTCCACACTGACCCTCTTCTCATACTCACTCAATTGTTCTCCCAAAGTCGTATTATCCGGCAATTCCCTCGCAATTCGAAGAATTTCTCCCACCACACCATCCGTCAATGGATTTGAATAATTCTTGCTCCTGTCAAGAATTTTGAGATGGTTGTCGTCTGCGTCGGGTTCGGTGTCGAAGTGAGAAGCAAGGCGCCAATGGGAGCGGCGGTTGTTTGGAGGGAGAATCTGCCTTGTTGGGGAGTGTCCTAGGTGGTTGAAGAACGAGATTTGAGGAATTTGACAAGTGGGTCCCTTCATCTTCGAATGGGTTCTCTTCGTCTTCATCTTCATTATTTTTTTGGAGTTCTTGGTCTTCCTCTTCTTGTTGTTGTTCGAGGAAAGGCAGGAAAATGGGAGAAGAGGAGGGAGGAGGAGGAGTAGGAGTTGCGGAGAGAGGGAAAGGTGGGTTTAATCGTTTATTGGGAAGAATAAGGTGGCGTCTTGGTCGAGTTGGGTTAGGGAAAGGAGCTTGAAACAAAGGAAGAGGGGTAGAGGAGGTTTTTGGGCGCGGGATTGGTGAATTGTTTTGGCGGGAATTTGAACATGTGGAATGCGTTTGCTGAGTCAGTAAGTTCTGGGTATGTTGTGTGCCAAAGCAAGGAAGAGTTGCAATCTTTTTTTTTGTGTTTTTTTTTTGAATTTTTATTTCAAGTCTATGTTCTGTGTTGTTGGAAAAAAGAGAGAGTAGGTATTGTAATTTTTTGAGGGATTTTGATTGTGGGTCTTGTTAATATTACTGCATGTGGCAGATTCTTGTAAATTGTAGAAAGTTTTGGCATGGGTCAAGAAGAACAAAATGTTTTTTTTTGAAGTAGAAGAACAAAATGTTAATTGTGTTTTTAAGTAACTTTGAAAATCAATCTGGAACCTTGGATAAATTGTATTTATTATTTTATAATTTTTTGATATTATTAAAGTAATCAATCTGCATGTATCAAGAATTTAAGTTGAAAGGTGAGATCAGGATTGGGGATGTACGGAGAGTTTTGGTTTAATCTTTTAGATTTTTTTCGAAAATTTAGGTTAACTTACCGAATCGACCATAGTTTTTTGGGTTTAGTTCGATGCGACTCCTTAAAACCTTTCGTCTTTCGATTCGTTTCAGTTAATAAAAATTCAGTTTTTCAGTTTTCGGTTTTTTCAGTTCGGTAAATAAAACCGACCAATGGACACCTTTATTTACAGGTGCATGCACAATTAGTGTATAAATGGTGCAACTTTTTTTATTACAAATGAAGTTTTGAACTGAACTTAACATCTGTTTGCTAATTTTTAGAAGTGCACTTGTAATTTTCACAAAACTAGCTAGTCGGGATTAAAGTATAATTAATGAGGAGATTACACCTGGTGTTAACTTTTATAATTATATTTTATAATTATATTTAGGACA
This sequence comes from Flueggea neowawraea, assembly GCA_948243855.1. Lineage (NCBI taxonomy): Eukaryota > Viridiplantae > Streptophyta > Magnoliopsida > Malpighiales > Phyllanthaceae > Flueggea > Flueggea neowawraea. The sequence goes on from CAODLS013029825.1 coordinate 16,296, forward strand.
AAATCCACACCGGTCCCTGAGTTTTGGTATGTTCTCTCTTTCGGTCCTTCTAGTTTTAAAAATAGCCGTTCCTGTCCCTCCGACAATTACCGTTAGTCAAATATAATCGATCACGTCAGAAAATCTGACGTGGAGCATGTGACCTTCAACTTTTAAGTATTTAATGACAAAATACCCTTATATAATTAAACCAAAACAATTGTCTCTCTCAAGGTTCTCTCTTTCTCTCTCTCATCAACTCCATCTCTCTCACACCATTGAACCTGACCATACCAACAACCACCACAACAACCGTCGTCACCACCATCACCACCACCACCACCACCATTTTCAACGGAAAAACAGAATTCCATTCAGCAATTCTAGTAGAGAAATAAAAAATACAAGAAAATCAAAATCCAAAAACTCCGAGTCATGACCGCCAATTCACCATCTCTCTTCCCATCATCAAAATCAACCACCAATTCCTCTCACAAGCAGCCAAACAATAATCAATAAAACCCATTCTTCAATTTCCTCAACAATGACAAAACCCAACCAATTTAAACAACAACAGTAACAAACCTCAAACAAACAAATTGAACCACACCCACATCCGCCACCACACCCAAAAACAACTAAACCACCCACAACTGCCGCTGTCCACATTGCTTATCCTCTTTGCCACGCGATGCGATCCCTCACTTCTTCACCATCTGGCGACAACGTGGCGCTGTGGCGACGATTCGTGTCGCAATTTGAGTTGAGTATTTCCATGCAATGTTTGATATGGGTTGGATGGTTAGAGAGAGAGAGTGTGGAACGACATTGAAGTCTGAGCAGTGAAGGAGACGAAAACGACTACTAATGGAGCTTAGGTTGAGGGTTGAACAGAGCTGAAGCTGGAGATCAACTGACGAGAGAGAAGGAAAGGGTGTGGCGAGACTGGAAGGAGGGAGAGACAGAGAAAGAGCATGGATGGGGAGAGGGAGGGAAATGATGGAAGAAGAAGAAATAATGGGTATCGTGGTTTGAGTTTCATGGTTTGGTTTTTATGGTTAGGTTAGGTTGTGGTTTAAGGTTAGAGAGTGTGTGTGGTTTTGAGTTTTGGGTTAGGTTAGGTTATGGTTTTGGGTTGGAGGAAGAGAACATGTGGTTTTGGATTGGGTTAAGGATTGGTTATTAAAGTTGGTTTGGTTTGTTTTAATTTATGTGGAATTTTTTTTTTAAAATTAGAGGGCAAGTTAGTCTCTTTACACTTTCTGTTAGGTTTGACAGACGATGTTAAGATCTAGGGACCAGAACGACTATTTTAAAACAAGCATGGATCAGGAGAGATAATAGATCAAAACTCAGGGACCACCATGAATTTTGCCCTTATATTTTCATAAGTGGGACCTGGTGCATTATAATTTCTAAAAGGCAAAAGGCGGGATTATAATTGCAAAAATGCATAAGTATATACTGGATAACTTTCTCACTCCTTGATTTCTCTCTTCCATTTTCTAACTTACTTTCTCTCTCCTCCCTCACCTCTTCTCCTTACGCCTCCTTCTGTGGCTTTTCTGTTCGCCTTTCTCTTTTGCTTTTCCTTTTGCCTTCCTCTCAAGCTTTTGTCTCCTAGCCTTCTCTCCTCTTCTCCGCCTCTAACCCCTTCTCCTCCTCGGCTTCTGGCGACACAAATGAAACTGAGGGAAAACGTGTGACATGGACGGGAGTGAGAGTGAGAGAGAGAGAGAGAGAGAAGAGAGAGTCCGAGAGAGACAAGATAGGAGGGTGTAGTTAGGGGTGGACACTAACCGTCCATCATGTGCAAAACTGAGACCAAATTATTCTTGTTTTGTACTCATTTTTGTTTTTGGAATTTTAAGTACATTCTATTCTCATTTGTATTGGGTTTGTTCTCATTTTGTACTCATTTGTATTCAATTTGTTCTCATTTGCACTCGTTTGTACTCATTTTCGTGTGTGCAAATCTGAGACCAAATTATTCTCTTTTTGTACTCATTTTATATTTGAAATTTTGAGTACATTTTGGTCTTGTTTTGTCATTTTCTAAGCATTTTTTGAGAAAATTAGCATAATGTACTCATTTTACCAAGTATGTAGTTGAGATGTTCTCAAAATGTACTCATTTATTCTAAGTATGTGTTCAAAAGAATATACTCATTTATTTTAAAAAGGTAGCAGAGATATTCTCGGAATGTACTCATTTCTCCTAAGCAGGTTCTGAGAATGTTACCAGAATGTACTCATTTTCTTAAGCATTTTTTTAGAAAGTTATCATAATAAACTCATTTTCCTAAGTATGTAGCTAAGATGTACTTGTTTTTGTCTTCTTGAATGATTCTTTGTTGCTGTTATCGTTTTTGAGAGGCGAATGAATGTTATTGTTACTTTTTTCTGTTCTTGACAAATTCATAAGAGTATTTTTGAACTTTGACGTACCTTTTTTTAGATGTTTGCTCGACTTTTTAGGATATCATATTTTGATCTCGATCTCATTTTGATTTCCTGATTTATTTGTTAAGGAATGATTGTGATCCAATCTCAATTCTTTTTTTTTTTCTGTTTTAGGAGATGGAGTTTTGCGATTGTTCAGGGATTTTGAGAGAGATTTTCAATGTTCGAGTTTGTTTGGGAGTTTGAATCTGCTGTTTTGTGCGAGATAAGTGCTATTTATACCTTTCTACATTTTTGAAATTCTTTTTAGCCTGTTTATGTTTTTGTATAGGTTATGAATGTTGCTGCATTTTTGTGTTTTTATTTTATATATTGAATATTAGTGTGTTTTCCCCATAATTAATAGACTTTTAGTCGTTACTTAATTAGAGAATATTTAAATTAATGATAAAATATAATTCTTAATCATTTAAATATTAAAGATTGTAATGTTAAACAATTTCCTAAAAGGTAGAATTGTGGTTTATTTTTTTTGATTTATTTAAATATACAAACATCTTTTGTTTAAGGAGGCTCCACGAATCAACACATAATATAAGAAGAAAAAAGAAAAAGAACCTTCAAAATCATAAGCTATTTTTTTGATTAAAAGTAAGTGCAACCCTGACTTAATAACATATGTCGAACAAAAAAAATTGATTTAGCGTTTGGGGTTTTAGGGTTAGGGTTTTGAGTTTAAGGGTTTGAGGTTAGGGTTTAGGGGTTAGGAGTTTATGGGTTAGAGGTTTAGGATTTAGGGGTTAGGGTTTGGGGTTTGTAGTTTCGGGTTTAAGGTGACAGAGAATGACAATTAATCAACTGGTAGATCACTAAATATTCAAATCTGTGTCATATTCAAATATCCAACAGTTACAAGAAATCTATTGCGCACGCAAAAGAAGAGTTATGCACACAACCATTCTTAAAAGAAAAACAAGTATGTTAAGCACGTAATTGAAAGAGTTGTGCACGCTACTCTACGGTGATATCAAGATATGTGCATGTAATATTGTATTACGCACACAAGTGAAGCTGAGGTTATAAGTATTGCGCACGCAAGTAATGCTTACGTCGTGTACTTGCTAACAAAACTGTTTGAGACACAACAACTCGGTTTTGAAAACTTGAAAACGGAGAGAGGCTATAAATACACCCTTGTAGCATTGAAAAGGCAAGAATAGCCTTAGGTATTCATTGCAACATTCATTTTGTTATCCTATATTCTTTGTTTCTTCACTTTTCTTCTACTACCCACTCTTGAACTTTTTTTTTTTGCAATCAATTAGGTTGATGTGTGAACTTTGGATCTCTTTGTAAAAGTGATTTATATTTTCTTATTGAGCCTTGAAAACAAGAGAGTGAATAGTTTCCTTGTTGAGCCTTAAAAAATAAAAAAAGAAGAGTTTAGGGTTTTCTAGTTTTGTTCCTAAAAAACTAGAGGTTGTAATTTTTTTAATGATCCCAGAAAACAAGAGAAATTATACAAAAGCGGGAGATAATGGATTCAAACTCTCAAGTATGGTTGAGAAGTGGACGTAAGTTAAGAAAATCCGAACCACTAAACCGATCTTTGTTTTCTTTATCCATTCTCTCTTTACATTACTCCCATTTATATTTGCTTTGGTTGAATTGGATTGTTTTACTTTCAAGTACTTGAATTTTCTATCACTTACTCAATTTACTTGTTCTTACTTCGTATTGAAAAAAATTCAAAGAGCTCTGCTTATTTGTGTTGAATTGCCAAATTGTTTGTAACAAAATTTTCAACTTGTGAAGACTCCAATTCACCCCCCACTTGCATTGCCATTTTAGGCCAACAGAATGTCTACTAACAATGAAAAAGATTTCAGAAAAATATCCATATGAGGCATCGAGATGTGCCATTTTGGGGGTTTGGCGGTTTAGGGTTTTGGGGTTTAGGACTTAGGGTTTGGAGTCTGGGGTTTAGGGTTTATGATCTAAGGATTAGAGTTTAGGGTCCACCATCTGGGCACCAAATGTACCTTTGGAAAGCAAGTTCCTAAAGGTCAGAATAACAACCCCGACACCCTAAAAGAAAACAAGACAACCTGTCAGTGTGATATTCTTTGAATTGGAAAACAAAAATAAGATGAGTTGCTAAATGAGTGGAATTTGCCGATGTCCCTCTAGTTGATCAATTGCATATGGTGCCTATATAAGCTCAAACTTGTACACATCTTTCATTCAAAGATGACTACTAAAACAAAAAGAGCCCTGTAATAACAAAACACTCACCTCCTCTTTTGTCGAACTCTTTACAGCCTCTATCAGCCGGGGCAAGGTTCTAGAAGTCGCCAAAAATTCAATAGCAGGTTCATAGCAACTAGATGCAGAGACAAGTTTCATATAAAAGCTGCAACAAGGACCATATTCCAATATAAGGCTCTTATGAACCACTAATTCTGCAAAAAATAGAACATGTGTACTCCAAAATATTCACCTTGCCGATTTCAAGACTAAATTACCCCAACCCAGGTATACATACATTGTTTAGTGTCACCAAAAGAGAATTTTATTACTTAATAGTCACCTGTATAGACTGCTGAGTGGATGCAGGAGAAATTAAAGGAAGCAGCAACGTCACCCCGTCTGCCTGAACAAATGAAGATCTGACCATAGGTTCTTTCAACAATGTTGAAAGGCAATTATAGCAGTTGGAACCCCGTGGTTAGGATGAGAAGACTTCTCAAGCTGCATTCAATTATTCGTCAAAAACATTTGAAAAAAAATTAAATTCCATCCAATTAAAACCTATAAACATTCTGCAAGTGTGCAACATGACACCAACCTGAGCACAAATCCATTCAACTAATCCTTTCAGCACGTCATCAGTTGTAGTGATTTTTCTCTTGGAGGATTCCCCATTTGAAACAATGCCATCTTGAGTTTTTGGCCTAGCACTATAACAAGCAGAGAATTATTGCTTTACCACAAGATTCAATTTGTTTGATTTATTGAGACCATATTAGTCAACTGCACAAGTATTCTTTCATATACGTTACTATCAGTACAAGTATCTTGCAGCTCTTTTCTTGTATGAACCAGTTTCCTTTCCACAGTAACCTGGAGAAACAAGTATTATTAGAAACACTAAAGTTTCTCAGTTCCAAAAATGCAAATAAAAGCACCAAGTATTCATGATTTTCTGAAAAGAAAAAGAAATGGTGAATAATCAAAAGATGATATCCAGGAACCAATGGATATCCTCTTAAAATTATTTCATGTGTTCTTGAACCTTCCGGGTATATTTGATTAAAGATTGTAGACAACCCATATTTATTTCAAAGGTGAAAACTCAAAGATGAATAAATGAAAGGATGAGACTGGGTGTCCCAAACCACAGAAAGAACATACACAAACATTCAAATATCAAACAAAGAAAGATTGAGAAAAAAAGGTTTCATCATCTAATAACTGAGCTCTGTAACTTTCAGATCTATTGTCATAACGCCTTAGCAATTGAAGGTCTGTGCCGGAAATCAGCTTAGTCATCATATAAGTCTCCCATGGGAGATGGGATATCTCGCTTCAGAACCTAACATTTAAAGAAAGCAACAACACAAAATAAACACATAATACACTAGCTAATATGGGAAAAAAGAAAAACAAAAGGTTATTAAAATGTCCAGTAACTGAAGATCACCAACCTGGTCTGTAGTTAGTTCAGCGTGGTCTATGGGTACGGAATTTTCAAACTATAAAACGACACGGAATCACGCCAGTTCAGGACCTGCCAAATCCAAAATGGAGTGAATGTCAACAATTTATTAACCATTACGGAATAAATAATAATTCGAAAAGAGAATGAAATCACTTAATTGCGTGTAAATGAATGCCGAGAATGATGTAGAAGCAACTATTTGAGAATTTAGTTAGGAGAGATAACAGTGAAGTGGCGATGAATCGGATGCCTGCAAGTTTTTCTTATTCAAATGAAAATAAATCACTAGATCAATGAGAATAACTAAATCAGGAAGCACATCACTTAAAACCAACAGTTAAATCTCTAAAATCAGTAATTAAACCATTCAAAACAACCCATTAAATCACTAAGTTAATAGGTAGAAGGAAACGACGTTAAGTTTACATTATTTAGTCAATGAAAACAATGAATAATTCCACAAACAAGCCTTAGATTACTATGGAATACTCCTCGCTTCGCGTACTCTCCTTCCGCCTTGTGTGTACTTTGTCTTTTGGAGTCATTACACAGTAATGACCAGATCTAAAGAACCGTTGCCATCCGGTACACCCTAATTGCTCTCCTCAATTATTCATCGGATTTCAGTTGATAATAAAAAAGAAAACTTAGAAAGCCATAGAGAGAGTTATGATTTTTGGACTAAATTTTCCTCTGCCTTGTTATTCATTAAATGAAGTCTTATATAGACTCCAGTGGTTACAAAGGAACAAAAGAGGCCATGTTCATGATGGCCGACAAAGAAAAAGAAAAAGGAATTAGATTCCTTTAATAATACAACTGACTTGACCATTACAGTTGGCCGACACAACACGACATAACACGTGATACTAAAAACAAACTACTTTTATCATGTGGCAGACAACCACATGTGACTTTACTGACATAAATTAGCTAAAAGAAGATGCGACATCCCATAGCCGAAAGTAGATATAACATCATATTGAGGCAGAGCATCACGACAACACACTTATCCACCACGTATCTTCTGCTTTAATCATTCGGTGGAGATGAGGTCTTCCTGTTTTTGTCCATGTTCCTTTGCCTTCTGGAAGTTGATGATAGTATGGACTATAATAATCGTATAGCCATTGATACTTTTCTTCAGAAGAAGTTCGAGGATCTCTGTACTTGTCAAATCCTGGTGGTGGCTGGACAAGTGCCACATGCTCCAATTCTTCCATGGTTGTATCATGCACTAGTAGCTCTGGTTCATAAGGACCTTCAAAAACTCCAATGGTAGATGACTGCATCGATACTGTAGTAGGAGTTATAATTACTTCAATTGGTTGAGACTGAAAACCCGCAAGTCTTATTGGTGGCGGCAATGACGAGTTATTAATGAAACACAAGTGTTCCATTAATTGCTCTCTCATCAGTGGGTTTCCTCTCAAAGATGGGTAAAAATTACCCCAACTGTAATTGACTTTGTAAGCTCCAGCTGTAACTCTTCTGGGAACGAAGCAATAAAGACTTGTTTTAGATCACGACTGTTGTATCCTCCTAACTGATAGTAAATATCAGCCATTCTTTTGTAATGGAGGTTGAAGTCTTTCTCATGTAATGAACATCATTTCATTTTTGAAATAGTTTGCTTCCCTTCGTTTTCCATATACTCCGATGTGTCCAATAAACTCCTGATGAATCATTCCAAGAGCATCCTCAATTGAAACTCCTGTAAACATTATCTGTTTAGCAATTCCCATGGTAGTGAACCAATCTCTCAGTGTACCAATGAACTTGGACGCCAATTCTCTAAGAATATATTCAACAACATGGCTAGGCTTAGATCTCTGCAAATCAGCCCAAGCGCTGATCTCAAGAATTCTTTCTCGTCTCTTTGAGACTAGTATATCGTCAAATGTAAACCAAGGTCCTCCTCTTGGTTATGCCAGGACATTTGAGGGTTAAGGATTTGTGCTTGAAGCCATAGGCTCAAGTTCTTCAGATGAGCCTTCATCTTGTCCTAATAATGGAGATGTCCTAGACGTTTCTCCCTATTGTTGAGTGGACATGAGGATGGAAGAGATATCAGCATAGTGTTCAGACTCATATGAGAGCTTTGACGTTGATGTAGCTGATGACGTGTCCTCATTAGATGGTTCAGACGCTGTAGAGATTTCTTCTTCAACTGAGATGGAATCATCCCTTGAACTTTTCAAATCTGTCTGAACAGGTGACTCCAATTCTCCATGAACAGATGGCTCTGTTGATCCTTCTGGTTCCTCAGGGATTGGTCTCAGTTGCAAGTATCGCAAATGACCAAAATCCTGATCTTGATAATTATCCTCATAAGGATCCTAAGAATCTTGAAAATGAGAAGCCATAATAGAAGATGACTTGTCTCTCCCTTCCTTCTTAGACGTTGAAACTCCAAAGGCTTTTTCTTTTTCCTCATTCTTTCTTTTCTTATTGGATTCGTCCTGTTGTCTTTTTTCTCTGTCATACTCTGCAAAAGCAGTAGAGACTAGAGGGATGACATTTCTTCTGGCTGAAGCCATGAATCCTTCAAGAGGTGGTGAACTGCTCATTAAATAAGGAACTGGAGAAAGTAGGTCTTTCTGTTATTCGTTAAGAAGAAACAAGAAAATCTCCTATTCCTTGGATCTCCTTCTTCAACCTCCTGATTTTGTTATCAAGAGATTCAAACTTATCATCGAATTGCTTTGTAGCAATCTTGTCATGCATATCATTCTCGAGCTTCACCAATCATTTTTGGAGGTCTTTCGCAATTCTTTCAACAGTGGAGGCCACTGTGCTGATCTCTTCATCATTCTGCTTTACTGTTCTAGAGATCTTCTCAAGTTTCCTGTCATGTTTCTTCATGTGACTCTTTTGAGCAAGATGACTCTAGCTTTGCCAGTTAAGTACATCCTTAGCTGCTGTCAAGAGTTCTACAGAACCGTCAGGCTTAACAGTCTTTTTCCTGATAAAAGGTCTCATAGAGACACCAGTCGTCGTTGTCTGTGGAACTATAGGAGGGTAGTCACTATCGTAGCTGCTTTCATCAGTTGGCTTTTAGGATGCCATGAAGCATGAAGCAACAGGTACTGTAGGAATTTGCACAAAGGAAACAACCTCTGTCTTGCAAATGCCTTCTTGCCTTAGAATTTTAAGAGCTTCATCATAAGCAGATAATGGAATTCGTCTATTCCATTCTTTAACAAGCTCATCATCACTCCTCTTTCTTGTTTCTTCAGAGATACCGACCCATGGAGAGGAACCTCCATATTTATCTTCATACTTTGGGAATGGTCGGCAAGAGGATCTAGTTCTTCTTTTCCTATTGCCAGAAAAATCATCATCTGTAAACGAGCATCCATCTTCACACATATTAGGATCAACATCCCAGATTAAGTGCCCATCAATTTTGTCAGTGTAGACTAGATGACCATCAGGCTCAAACCAAACTATAGGGATCTTTCTATCTGTAGGCATTGGACAGATCATAGCCACTATCTTGAACAGTGACGTGCTAGGCTTATGCTCTCTAGTATCTTTAGAGGTCTTCAAGATGGTTTCCACTGATCTATCTTTTCTTTTTATGGAAAGTGTAGTCTTGAGACTGATCAGGCTTATCAGTCGTTCTGATCTTCTCGTAATTGGTCAGCCATGAGTGAGGGACCAATTTCTCCAAGGTCTCAGTATCTAGTTGTTCAGGAGCCTGAATAATAGAGAACATCTGAAGACCCATAACCATTAAGGTCAATGGCATGGTCTTGCACCCTAAAACATACTTGCTGGTGCAACGTAGCTATATGTGATGAAGCCACGTGAGATACTCTTCTAATCTGGATCTGGACTTTCATACCCATAGAGAGATTAGGATCTCTTAGAGACATGACAAAGTTGGGGTAGAAAATTAACATCACACTTCTAGCATTCAACGTGGTCATGATAGCACCAATGACTGTGTGTTGATAGTCCAAGACTCGAGAGTGAAGAAGCGCCATACGTGTCGATACTGGACATCCCTTTCTACCATTAAACGTTAAGAGCAACCTGATAGCACCCCAGTGTAGATGGGTGTATCATTCTCTCAAAGATTGGTTGATCAAAGACTGAGGAACTTCAATAGTGATGTATTGTTCCTGTTCTGTAGCTAATAAGAGGTTTTGATCCATGCGAGATGCCTGTACATACTCCTTTGGTCTAGGTCTATTGTGATTTAGAAGATGCCATATATAGACAGCTCCTCTGGGTTTTTCATATACAGTGTATGGGTTGATAAGGGGTTGAACTGAAGTTGCTAAGTGAGCTCTTTCAGGAATGTAACTGTATTCAACAAGCTTATCAGGAATGTAACTGTAACCCAAAGCATAAAGATAAATATGGAGGTTCCTCTCCATGGGCAGGTATCTCTAAAGAAACGAGAAAGAGGAGTGATGAAGAGCTCACTAAAGAATGGAAGAGACGACTTCCATTATCTGCTTATGATGCAGCTCTTAAAATTCTAAGGCAAGAAGGCCTTTGCAAGACAGAGGTTGTTTCCTCTGTGCAAATTCCTACAGTACCTGCTATTCCATGCTTCATGACATCCTCAAAGCCAATTGAGGAAAGCAGCTATGACAGTGACTACCCTCCTATAGTTCTATAGACAACGACGACTGGTGTATCTATGAGACCTTTTATCAGGCAGAAGGCTGTTAAGCCTGACAGTTCTGTAGAACCCTTGACAACAGCTGATGAGGTACTTAACTGGCAAAGCAAGAGTCATCTTGTTCAAAAGAGTCACATGAAGAAGCAGGACAAGAAACTTGAGAATTTCTCTAGAATAATAAAGTAGAATGATGAAGAGATCAGAACATTGATCTCCACTGTTGAAAGAATTACAAAAGACCTCCAAAAACGATTGGTGAAGCTCGAGAATGGTATGCATTTGCTGCAAAGCAATTCGATGATGAGTTTGAATCTCTTGATAACAAAATCAGGAGGTTGAAGAAGGAGATCCAAGGCATATGAGTTTTTCCTGTTTCTTCTCCACGAAGAACAAAAAGACCTACTTTCTCCAGTTCCTCATATTTAAAGAGCAGTTCACCGCCTCTTGAAGGATTCATGGCTTCAGCCAGAAGAAACACCATCCCTCTAGTCTCTACTACTTTTGCAGAGCGTGACAGAGAAAAGAGATGACGGGAAGAATCCAAGAAGAAAAGGAAGAAGAAGGAAAAAGAAAAAGCCTCTGGAGTTTCAACATCTAAGAAGGAAGGGAGAGACAAGTCATCTTCTATAATGGCTTCTCGTTTTCAAGATTCTCAAGATCCTTATGAGGATAATTATTAAGATCAGGATTTTGGTTCTTTGCGATACTTGCAACAGAGACCAATCCCTGAGGAACCAGAAGGATCAATAGAGCCATCTGTTCATGGAGAATTGGAGTCACCTATTCAGACATATTCAAAAAGTTCAAGGGATGATTCCATCTCAGTTGAAGAAGAAATCCCTACAGCATTTGAACCATCTAATGAGGACAGTTTATCGGCTTCATCAACGTCAAAACTCTCATATGAGTCTGAACACTATGCTGATATCTCCTCCATCCTCATGTCCACTCAACAACAGGGAGAAACGTCTAGGACGTCTCCATTATCAGGTCAAGAGGAAGGCTCATCTGAAGAACTTGAGCCTCTGGCTTTAAGTATAAATCCTCAACCCTCAAATGTCCCGGCACAACCAAGAGGAGGACCTTGGTTTGCATTTGTCAATATACCAGTCTCAAATAGACGAGAAAGAATGCTTGAGATCAGTGCTTGGGCTTATTTGCAGAGATTTAAGCCTGACCATATTGTTGAAGATATTCTTAGAGAATTGGCGTCCAGGTTCATTGGTACACTGAGAGATTGGTTCACTACCATGAGAATTACTAAACAGTTAATGTTTA